>JAAGKR010003183.1:71601-76601 GCA_011419295.1 Clarias macrocephalus
ACAATTTACACGTTTAATTAAAGTTACCAAGTAATCTAACGTCGCCCGTTCCTTATAACATTTATTAGCTTCCTCACTGTAGCATTTAAACACTACAAACTAACTTCAACACAAGAGTTTAACATTAAAGTTAAACTTCAAATTCAGGTACACACTAAAGCTACACTGTTACTGAGCCGCGCGCATCTCTGCTACATCATCCGCCGTAATTATTATCTCTAAACAAAATTAGCAAATAAATCACTCCAACCACACGGGATGACGTTGTGTAAATAGTCCAGAGAGCGCCACCTGTAGGATTATAAACAAACTGCAACGTTTTCTCTCAAAACTCTCAATGCAAGACTTCAGCTTCAGCGTCTTCAGCTTCTAACGCACACGATTTTGGACTAATTAGCGCCGGGGGAGTTTTGAGAATGTGTTCCCGTTCCGCCGCTCGGAAAAATTAAACTTGGCAAATAATTCTCTTCTGCGCTTGTTACAGGATAGTTTATATCTGAGGCTGATCAATTAAACTGAAAGCCAGACAATTCCGGTCACGACCGGTTCTTTTACACAAAGTAAATCCAAATTTAGTTTTAAAATTCTTGGAAAAAATGTAAATCTTAAATTTTCACATAACAAAAGCTGACTCTCGCCATGAATGTAGCTATAGAAGCTCGCACAGCGTTAGTAAAGAAAGAATTTTGGAGTCGGCTGGAACCTGTAACTGTGTTGTTATTCTGCACCGTTATTAGTCCCAGATTGACCCGAACGTCGCTCGTACATCATTTTAAAAAGTTCAGGTGTATATATATATAGTCCTGAAAGAATAATATATTTACCTCATAATATTAAAATGTGAGTTCCAGTGTTAGAATATTGTGTGTGTGTGACAGAAATCTCCATAGTGACAACACCAAAGTAACACTTGGACACACACGCACACGTTGAGGTTAAACACGTCCACAAACACACCGTCTCTCTGGGTTTCCTTTGTCCAGGACGGTTTTCTGATTTTATTGTCTCGGTGGAATTTAGGAGGGCAAAAATGGTCCGAGACAGAAGTGAGACGCAGAGTCCACGATCGCAGGACTGCTTTGTGTGTGTGTGTGTGTGTGTGTGTGTGTTCACCGTGAACAACATGGTCCTGTTCTCCTGCAGGCTGGTGGGCTGAACCCCGGCGGCTCCGTTGGCCGATCGGCGCTGCAGCTCGGGAGAGAGTCCGTTCTCATCCAGTGCCTGCAGAGACGGGAAGCTCGGATCTTTCCGGAAAAACAGCGTCCTCTTAACTCCTCCTCCATCCGCTCCTTCGTTCCCTCCGTTTATCACCTGCAGCACAAACACAGTGTCAGAGAGAGAGACAGAGGTTGAGGGGGGGCGTGGCTACAGTGGTTTTCTTCACCCGCGCGCTGCTGACCTGCGTGAGTGAGAACGCTCTCCGGATCCCGGCGGCCAGCGAGCTGTTCGTGTTGGCGTTGGCGCGGCTGAACTTCTCGATGCACTCGTCTATCAGCGCGGGCGGGGCGTTCTTCCTCGCCACCACCGCGCGCCCGCAGAACAGCACCTCAAACTTCTTAGCGAAGGCCGTCGCCGATTCCGGGCCGTCCTGACGGGCGGGGTCTGGGTGAGACTCGGCAGGCGGGCCGGCGGGTGGGTCCTCCTGGCGAGCGGAGTTCTTGCTGGCCTGCCTCAGGGTGCTGATGATCTCCGGGACCTGGAGGAAAGAGAAGCGATCGCGGATCGTCATCTAACGTTCTGTTAGGCCAGGCGTTATCGAAGTGAGAAGTGAAGTCGCGCGCTGGAGCAGAGGAAGTGAAGAAGAAAGATTGAAGGCGGCAGTTAATCTCAGAAGTGTTAAATCTGTCAGGGGAAGAAGAAGTGGAAATAATCAAACCCAACACACACACACACGCACACACGCGCGCACACACAGAGGTCACGGGGTCACAAGACCGTTGATGATCAGTCATCGAGCCCAAAGTGAACAGGTTTAACATTCACCAGAGACAAAGAGACTGTGCTGTGAAAAAGTATTTGCCCCCTGATTTTTTTTTTTATATTACACAAAGCTGAATATTTTACGCCTCGTCCAGGAGCTCATAAAAGAACCCAGAAGAACATCTAAGTACCTGCAGGCCTCACTCACTCGCCTCAGTTAAGGTCAGTGTTCATGATTTAACAATAAGAACGAAACTGGGGACAAAAATGGCGTCTATGTGAGAGTTCCAGGGCGAAAGACACAGCTGACCAAAAAGAACACAAAGACTCGTCTCACAAAAAAGACATCAAACAAACATAGTGGTGGTAGCGTGATGGTCTGGGGCTCTGTAGTTTCAGGACGATGTGCTATAATTGATGGAACCATGAATTCTCTACCAGATAATCCTGAAGGTTAATGTCCGGCTATCAGTTTGTGACCTCAAGCTCAGGCGCATTTGGGTTCTACAGCAGGACTACGATCAGTAACACACCAGCATGTCCACCTCTGAATGACCTTCCAATTTGTCAAAGAAGAGGGGGACAAAATTCCTCCACAGCAATGTGATGCTTGATCCTGTAACTAAAGCTAAAGCTTTCAATGGAGTTAGAACTCGTGAAACCTTTGACAATAAATCAATCAATAAATCTTTTCGAATGGTTCAGGGTCACCGAATCATTTCCACTCACTGACTCTGACTCAGTCTGAATGACAGTGAGTAATGGAATCATTCTTATTTTTGAATTGTGTGAATCACAGACAGACTCGCTCTGGATCACTAAATATTCTCATCATCTAACCATTTAAATCTCTGAATAATTTTCGCTAACTAAATCATTTCGAGTCTTGAATCATTTGAATCACTGACACGTCCTGAAGCGGTAAATAATCGAGTCTTGAATCTTTTCAATCGCTGAATCATTATTTACCTCTGACTCACTCTGAATCACAGAATCATTTTAAGTTTCAAATCATGTTGACTCACTGACTCATTCGGAAGCACTAAATGATTTTGAGCACTGAATCGTTTAAATCACTGACTCATTTTCCCATGCTGTCTCGTTCTACATCACCGAATCAATTTCTTTGACTGACTTCCTCTGGGACACTAAATCATTCTGAATTACAGAATCGTTCTGAACTCAATGAATCATTGAATCATTCACTCAGAAACAGTGAATAACTCTGAGACTTAAATCGTTTGATTCACTGGATCATTCGGAACCTCAGCATGGTTTTGACTCACTGATTCGGTCTGAGACGTCTTATCATTTTCCTCGCTGATTAATTCTGATTCACTGACTCAGTCGCATGGCCTTGTGGGTAATAACATGGGAGAACCAAAAGATAAAAACATGCTGATGAAGCAAGCGAGAGAGGCAGTGAGAGAGGCAGAGAGTATGTGGGTGTAGCTGGGTCGTGTCAAGTCTTGTCCAGAAAAGGAATGCAAAGTGCATTAAAAACACACTGAGGTTTAGTATACGCCTACAAGCAACATGCTGCTTTAATATCTCACACACACACTTGCTGTTTATGGCCTGAGCTGACTCTAATGACGTTTAATGCCAGCCAAATGCCAGAACAAACTGCAGGATGTGATGAAAGAGCCTACACACACACACACACACACACACACACACACACACACTTTCAATGAGAGCTCTGTGTCAGATGTAATGGAAGAAAAATAAAACCAGGCCCACCCTTCCTTTAAACAGGTGACCGTGTGTGTGTGTGTGTGTGTGTGTGAGGAAAAGGGCAGATATCACTTTGAGGAAACAAGTGTTACCAGTCGCCCTCACGAATGGTTGGTTGGAGTGGTTGTACTGGGGAGGGGCCAGTTGTAATGTGGGCGGGAACAAAGCCTCCAGGTGATGACATCATTCGCGGGTGACACCCGAGGCCGTGTCACAGTTGCTTTGAGGATCCTGAGGTGATTTTCCATCACATCGTCCCTCACGCATCACACCCTCACTCTCCACACGGTTCAGTTCCCGAGAGCGCGGAGGCGACGCCGCATTCCTCGGCTAGAGATCCGCTCTCAGTTTTCGTAGCCTGAGGCGTAGAGCGGCGCAGAGTCTGAGCCACGACTGACACAACCGTCACACAGGTTTCATGATTATCGTTTCGATTCTGAGCCTGAAACCGGTGGAACTGTTCGTGTTTAGAGGCAGCAGAGTCATTCTGAATTCAATTCAATTCAATTCGCATAGCGCTTTTAACAATTGACATTGTCACAAAGCAGCTTTACACAATCAAAAGAATCATTGTGACTCACTGAAACATTTTCACTCACGGACCGTCAAGAATCACTGAATCGTTCTGGATCATGAATCACTCAAATTAAACACTGAATCATTTTCACTTACTGTATTATTCTGATTTAAAAAACAATGAATCATTTTCACTCACAGAGTTATTCTGAATCATGAATCACTAAATTCAATCACTGAATCATTTTCACTCACTGAATTATACTGAATCATTTGAAAAAAAAAACTGAATTATTTTTACTCAAAGAATTATTCTGAATCACGAATCATTTGAATCAATTACAAAACCATTTCCACTCACTGACTCACTGAATTGTAACAAATCACGAATCATTCAATCACTGAATCACTTTTACTCAGACTTATTCTGAATCATTTGAATTAATAACTGAATCATTTGAATCACTCACTGAAACATTCTGAATCACAAAACAATCATTCTCACGCACTGAATTATACTGAATCATTTCCACTCACTTGACTCACTGAATTATAACAAATCATGAATCATTCAAATCAATCACTCAATCACTTTTACTCAGAATTATTCTGAATCATTTAAATGAATCACTGAAATATTCTGAATCACAAAACAATGAATCATTCTCACTCACTGAATTATACGGAATCATTTGAATCAATCACTGAATCATTTGCACTCACTGTATTATTCTGAATCATGAATTACTGAATCATTTTCGCTCACCATCTGAACTGTTTAAATTCTATCATGTAGACAGTGAAGGTGTTTTATGAAGAGAATACGC
>JAAGKR010003184.1:0-27742 GCA_011419295.1 Clarias macrocephalus
TTTTTTTCCTTTACAATTTGATTTTGCTAAGTGTTTAAGTGCTCTCCCATCACACTCATTCAGAATGTTTTTCTGTTCACATTTCTTCCTTAAAGATAATGGTTCATCACTATCTTTTCAGGTTTTAATAATATATTTTTCAGTTCTTTACCCAATTATTGTAGTTTCAGCAATCTATTTAGTTGATTTCATTGCTTGATGCACATCAATAATTTGACCCTTTTAAAACTTGTATCATCATTGCCATGACCACGGAAAGTGTCTTCTGACATAGTTGTTTAAGAAATGAGAAGTTACTCACTGTATCAAAATGCATCAAATATTTTCTTTAAATGAATTCAAATTACAGTAATTTATTTCAAATATACTGTTGCCTCTTTGCAATAAATCTTTTAGCCTGTAAGTACTATTCATAGCTATTAGCACATGCATTATGTGAAAATTAACTGATGTACTTGGACAAGCTCTCTGTCTTAGATTTGCAGTTAAATTTACATTTGCATATTATAGCATTTACAAGACACTCTTATGTGACATGTACAAGTGGTATTAATTGGTAGCCTAAAATCTTTCTCTTTTGTGGACGTTGATGTGTGACATGGGGGCTAAAGTTGCACATTTTTTAAACAAAAATCTATGTAAAGGTAAAACGAGAGCAGATGCAACTAATAATTGATTTGGTTAATCTACAGATTTGCAGTTGTGCAATTTAAATGAACACCTATGATATAATAGTCTTGGTGCTGACATTGTTCATGTGCCAACGTTATGCATTTAATATAAACCCCCAGGTGTTATTGATAAACATTTCATAAATTGGTATTCATATGTCAAAGGCAGCCAAAAGTCCAAAGGAAAAAGCATGAGGATTTAGTATTTTTGCTTTCTAACCTCTGTATTAAAGTTTAAAAAATGTTTTTTTAATGCATAATTAATAATATGGATTAGCCCAACAACATTTTTTTTCATTATATATATTCATCAAAAGCATCATAGTGTTGAGATGGTCTAATATAAACAACATGCAATCTGTCATTTCTCAGATGTCATAGTACTATAATTAGTACTTATAATTAGTGTTTGTTTTTATGGAATGTCTATGATATTTAAGGGTTTTAATTGGGATCTCTACAAGCCACACTGTTAAAATAAGCATGCACTAAGCATTGCAAGTGTTGCAATCATATTACATAGTCTGGTTTAGTAGTAGTAAGTGGTGGTATTAGTATCTTCTCCTTTTTATTTGTTCAAAATGTTGCTCCTTTTCTTCCCCCTGGATAGTTTTACCCTTTCCTTGAACTAAACAAACAAACAAAAAAAGGAACATACATTTTAAATAATATAGAGACATAATTTGAATAAAATATGTGCAATATATTTATAAATATTTATATATATAATAAATAATATGTATTATTATTATTATTGTTATTATTATTATTATATTATATTATATTATATTTTTATATATAATATTTAATATATAATATTATTATATTATTATTAATAACTCAGAGTCATAAAATCTGGCAAATACAGGACAAGAGTTGGAGATTTATGTTCTTATCAAACATCAGAATGACTACAAAGGGGATTTCAGTGACTTTTACGTTGTTTTAAGAATTTCAAAAGCATTCTGAAACTGAGGCTACATGCAGTGCTGTGCAAGTTCACACTCTATGATAAAAAGTTTTTTTTTTCAAGAAGCACCTTCTTCTATCTTCCATCAGGGCACATTTGCAAACAGAAAAACTAACAAACAGATAGTTAGACAGACAGATAGATGGCTGGAAGCAGCATTGTCTACAGTACACTCAGTGTTGCCCAATAGTTGACAGCCTCCAGCCCAAAAACCACTGAAATGCACATAAAACCAGCCAAAATATCTGATCTATATTTATGTCAGTATTCTATCTGCCACGGTTACTTTGCAGTTCAATACTCATACATCACACAGACCACTGTTTTTTTTTTTACTATTAAAGAATCAGCAGTACAGAGAGAGAGCTATGCAAAACAACTTCAAACCACTTAAATGATTAAGCAGAATAATAAATATTTAAGCCGTTCACATCAGTGCTCCAAATTGCACATCCATGTACAGAATTAACACGTGCACACAATGTACTTTACATTCACAGGGTAGATACTAATTATTGTTATGGGTTAACTTAATCATTTAAATACACACTACTGCACAATCATAATTTATTTTCATTTTCATTTTACTCTTCATAGACAGGTAAGATCTTCTTTAAGTTTTTCTTCCCCACACTGGCATCTCAACTACAACTTCCTTCCGTCAGCACCAGCTTCTGTTAGCTTAATGACTCTGAGAGTAGGCTTTCGTTTGAATTAACATAATTATAACTGATTGAAGCAAAGACAATTAGGTTAGGTTTTTGTTTTTAAAACTGGAAATACAATGTATGGCACCCAAACCATTTCTACCCACACAATCACAGTCAAAACCACCCTGTTAGGCGGAAACCGAACCAATCTGGCAACACCACATGCACTGAGTGGATTCCAATTCTTTGCTTTACTTTGGCTCCCAAAATATTAGCAATATTAGAAATGAAATGAACAATGGCCAGGCCACTCACATTCACTACCCTGCATGTTCATCATGCTCATGTTCACATTCTTTATTTATGCTCTATTCAGTTTACCATTCACCAAAAAAAATGAGTGCATACAATGAACACTTTAGCTTATTTGTCCACAACTCTGGGTACAGGCTTACCAAAATTGGATGACTGAAGATCGAGAAAACCTTGCCTGATCCCATGATTTTCACCCATGATACTCCAATTGGTCTGGCATCAATAACCACTGTAGAGCCAAAGTGGTTTGTTTTTACTTAGCAGGTTTATGAATAGCATTTATATAGCGTTAAATGTGTATTATATATTGTAAGTAGACAGTGTAAAGTAGCCATGGAAACAGAAGGCAGTCAGAGTGTATAAGTCTGGGTATTATATCAACAGCCCATTGGCACTGTAAAAAACACTCACAACTCATAACACTTAAGCTGCCAACAGCAAGCAGGAAAAAAAGGGGAAAATACACTTGTTCCCCATCAGTGTTATTCTGCTGTTCCCTCTGGTCCTGGGCCCGAATGCATGACTTCACAAGTTCAAGGAAGCAGTCTAATTGAATCATGCGTGTCTCATCTCCCCTCCCTTGGCAGATTGGGCCTTCTCAGACTTATGCTTTGACTAATTGGACTCGCCATGTTGTTTCCTGTGTGGAGCTGGAGTGAGTGATCCCAGAGAGAAAGAAATACAGACAGACAGAGAATGAAGTGTAAGAGCCAGTCCCACCCTTGTGGTCCTCTGAGATTTTCTGTCTCTCTTGTATTCAATAAAAAAAAAAAAATATATATATATATAAATATATATATTTATATAATAAAAAAACTGAAAAATGGAAAAAACGAATAGGAAAGAGATCTGTTGAAATTTTGCAGATTATTGTTACTTTGGGAATATGCTAATTAGGTATGGTATTGCCAATAAACTGATCCAAGGAAATGAAATTGATTTATGAGATGGCGAGAAAGTGGGTGAGAGAGAGAGAGAGAGAGAGAGAGAGAGAGAGAGAGAGAATTCTGTTCATATTCAAATTGGACCAGTGACGCTGTGGCTACACACCTGCTGCTTAACAGCGGTGTCCAGCTGTTATGATTGTGATTTGGACTTATGGTTAGTAGACAATGGCATTCCGGAGGGTCTTTTCGATTCAGTGTACTTCTCCCTTCAAAAACCTGTTTACAAAGAAGTACTTTTTGCATAATAGTGGCTAAAAGTCATCTTCAAAATGACTGCCACCCTTTAAAGAATAAGCAAAAAGTAATAAACGCATGATTCTTTTCCTAACAAATTTGAAATTTGTTTGAATTTGTCTAAAATTTCCAGGCACATTCTATATTTGCCTGCTATTACCCAGAGGTATTCACTCATTGTAAACATGACTATATTTGGCTTGAAATTATTTCAACAACCTGGTCTTTTTTTATGGAAATAAAAGACAATGATGCACAAATATATTTTTTGGTCAATACAAATACCTTTTTGTCTGGTTTTCTGAAGTCAAAACAGGTTCAAAATTATACATATATGGTCAAAATGTACATACCTGTACATCATTTAAATACACACTACTGCACAATCATAATTTATTTTCATTTTCATTTTACTCTTCTTAGACAGGTAAGATCTTCTTTAAGTTTTTCTTAAAACCAAGTTAATATTTGGTTGAATGCTCCATAGAAACTTTCAAGTAGTTGATCCTTTTGATAGCCATCAGCAAGCTACTGGCAAAATTCTAGACCACTATTCTTGTGAAAAATGGTAGAGGTAAATTTAATTAATTGGTTCCCTGGCAAAGACCTGACTTTAAAGCATGGCTGCTAATCCTTGACAAGGTTGAACCTCCAAAAACGTACAGTAGTTTCTTACTTAGTAACAACAACAAAAAAGTTATTCTCCCCAACCAGCTCCGATGTGTGTTTGTGTTCACTGTTGTAATGCTGTAAATACCCATTTTTGTCCATCTTTTAACCATCTAGCTGATGATTTACTGTACATAGTAATGCAGAATAACTCTGAGATAGTCTTTCTTCTTCATTATTCCATCCACCATCTCCAATGGCAGCAAAACAGCCACAAAGCATGATTCTACCACCATAATACTTAACAATTGGTATAGTGTTCTTGAGGTTGAAACATACCATTGGTCAAAACTTTCCCTTAGAAGGCTTTTTCTTTGTCCTTGTGGTCAGCTTCAAACTTCACTTAAGCTTGAAGGTGTTGATTTTGGAGCAGGGGCTTCTTTCTTGGATGCCTGGGCGAATTTATTGGATGAATAACACACTCGAATGCAGAAATTGACACTAATGTTCCAGCAGCAACCAGTTTGTGGCATGCCTGTGCTTTGGCACTTCCTGATTTGTTCCAGATAAACCATTTTTATTTCAGGTGAAAAACGAAAGGTTGGGTCTTCTTCCGGTTCTTGGCAAAGTGGCTAGATCTCCCAATAGCTTGCATTTATGTACAGTATATTTTTGGCTGATCTGTCTAATAAATAAATAAATAATCAGTCTGCAGTCATTTAGAAATGGCTTCAAGAGCCATCCTCTTTCTTATATCTGCACTGAGTTCCTTGGATTTTCCAGAGAATCTACCAGCTGTAGTCAATCGTCATCACTAACATGCACTGTACATGATAGGAGTGACCTTGAACTTGACAAATTAAAAGACAGTTCATGTCTTTCAGCACACTCAAATAATCATCTAAGCTGAAGTAAGCATATTTTGACCATGCTTGTACAGTTTTGACCTTGTGTTGGTATCACAAAATACAAAATGATTTAAACTCTGTGCTTCAGATTCCCAGGGTTTTCTTCTTGTATGGTTGTTAAAAAAATCACTGAAAGCACTGCAATGCCATTCCAGATTGTGATGTGTATAAGTAAAGTTCTGACCACAACTATAAAATTGTAAAATGAGATACACAAAAATCCCTTTGTCATGCATTAGAATAGGATTTTGAGAAAAAAGGGAAACTGAGACAAATCAGAGTATGGGCATGAAAAGGATATAAGCAGCCATTTAGCAGTGTTATACCAGGGATGGCATACTGTATAATACATTGCTCATGATGGCCTGTGTAAAATATGGTACTGAACTACTTTAGGGCCTTTTAACCAAAAACTTGGTTGCCCCTGCCTCAAGGTTAGGATTATTCTCAGGCTCTATTGTTTAGAAATTATGATAGAAATAATTTAAAAAAAATCTTTTTGGATTTATTCCCTGTTAAGAACCTTTATAGTTGAGCTTAGTCATGTCCTCAAGTGTAAAAAAAAAATAGAGAAATATTTCACAGGCACTGAACTTTTATAGACATTGAAATTGTCTTCATGGGAGACTGGTCGAATATTTTATTTAAATAGTTTTGCTTTGTCAGTTGAGTTTTGTTGAGTTCTTTAATTAAATAAAATATTTTTTAAATATATTAAAATAAAGTATTAAATAATAAAACATTATAGGTAATATTATATAGTGGATACTGTATATTATGTTTGCTCATTTTACTGAAATATTTGACTATACAGTATTTTGAGATCTAAGAAAAGCTATAAAAATTTGCTCTGTATAATAAGTTCAGTTATATAATAAAGAAAAAAAAACAGCTTGCATAAAAAAACTAAGAAAAATGGTGTAGGATAGAGACTATAAAAATGTATTAAAGGCAGGGAAAAGGAAAATTACGTGTAATGGGAGTGGGGTTTGTGAGGTGAGAGGGTGTGCTTACGTCTCTTGGGTGTTATTACTATACTTTGTTCTGCCGGGGGATGGGGGGGGCAGGAGAGGGGTACTTACATCCATCATCAATACTATTCGCTTCAGCACTTTAATACATTTTACCAGCCGTGTGATCAAAATCCTGTCTTCTGCCTTTACAACCTCTCTCTTTCTGTTTTGGCATCATTTACGTTGTTCCCCAGCTGCCCTGCTGCATGCATCTGTGATTTCTCAGCCAAGCACAGTGAAGAGAGAGTGTGTGAGAAAAAGGTGTGAGGTCTTCATATGGCCCATGTGACTGTGGTTTGATTCCCATCCAATGGGGGATTGCAGTTTGATTTCGCTGCCAGGACATGACGTAAGGTTGTAGGGACCTTTGGATCATGGGTTCATTTCTACAGTATATTTATTAATACAAAAATAACTAAATGAGACCATTTTGTTAAGCCTGTTCCTTTTGTAAATAATGTTATTATTTGTCATGTAGCGCAATTATTGACACAGCTATTTAATTTTTTTAAATGAAAAAAAATAACACAACTAATCTTAATTGCTGTCTTGGAACGCTGTTTGCTCATGTTTTCCTGTGACATAAATGTGCAATATAGATTGCACAAATGTAAATAATAATAGAGAAAAAAAGTAAATAAATGAAACTTTGGGAAGAACCAACATGCATGAAGAGACAGCTGTTAACCAAGTGTTTATTGACCACCCAAAGTGTATACTTGCCTTGTGCCCAGACACAGGATCCAAAACAACAGAGGATACAATAAAATAATTATTAAACTGTAAATAAATTTTATTGTACTAAATAAATAAATTAATTAAGTGTGTGAAACTGTTGTAATAATAAGTGTTGCGCTGGTTTTAGATCATGGTGGAATAGTGAATAGTCAACTCCACCACTACCAAAAGCAGGTCAGTTCAGCATTATATCAGACGGACATGCCTCATGTCTTCGTGTGACAGGCCTCTGAAACTCGAGCCTCTGATGGGATTAAGGGGCTTTTTTGAGGGTGATGGATGACCAGTGAGAGAAGCGCCCCTGTGTCTCGGATCGGCGTGAATTCAGTTATGCAGAGGGAAAGTCAGTGAAGTCTATCCATACAAATGTTACAGTGGATGTGGAATATTTTCACTTCCATTAAACTGCTGTCAGCACTTCCTTGTCACACTAGACACATAAGCCTATGCCACTGTATATGTATACGTATACATATATGTATATGTATTGGTTTGGTTCTCCATGGTCAAATTAAATATAACTTTACTTTGATGTATCTGTGCAACACTAGAAAAATGGCAGCAGTAAAACGCCAGCTTTTTTTTCATGATCTGTGAATTCTGGCTTTGATGATTCCTTAGTCTCCGCGCAGTTTATAATTGGTCATTTTTAAAGCCACTCAGGCAGGCTTTTAATAGGGTCATTAATGATTTGAGCACTGGTCCAAAGTTTGATTTTTTAACACATGGGGCATTTGGGGTAGGTTTCTTATTAGTTTTCTTGTCTATTGTGTTAAAAATGAATTATTCAGCATGTGCATAATAATAATAATAATAATAATAATAATAATAATAATAATAATAATATAAGGTGTCAACTTTTTATATTAATTTACATAACTAAACAACTAGAACTGCCTACTTTTATTCTTTAGGTAGACTCTGATTAGCTGATTTATGAGAGCCAGCGGAATGAATTGTCAATGAATGAAAGACTTCTGGATCTATCGGAAACATGATCAATTTCCGAATTAAGACAGGACCTTATTGACTTGGAGCTTAACTCAATTTGTACGATTTTTGGTTTCTCCCCATCTGTTTAATTACTTTAATTAAGTTGTGAGGCTGACCAACCATGATGTGGGCATCTGAAAATTGCTCTTGGGTGATTACAGAGATTAGCAATTTGCAAAAGCATTTTATGGGACATCTTAAGAAAATGGATAACCTTCCATTAGAAGGCAGTCAATTTTGGAGGAACTTGGCATTGCAAAATGGACATCTCCACTGTGGCACTGATGACACAGACTCAGCGTTTCTGAGCTGAAAGATTTATAGTAAAGGCTTGCCCTGGTTCAACTTTTCATTACAAATATAAAAAATGTTCAGCTCAGACATATTCTTGTCACATACACTAGTGAGACTCGTGAGGTTTTTGACAGATTGCTGAACCAGTGGTCGCTGTATATTTTATTCAATATGAACTGTCCATGCTCTGTCTGAGGCAGTAAAAAATAAGGAGTTGTTCAAAAGTTTTTAAATACAGAGTACATTAGGTCAGTGGTTCCCAACCATCAGAGTACAAGCCTGGCTTTAGGCTCAGATAATATGCCTGAAATGGCATTAGGATTTCTGAGAGGGCTGGGGGGTGGGGGGGGGGGGGGAATGCCTGGAAAGGCTTAAGAAAATGAAAAGTCAATATAAATTATTCTGAGGAATAAGCTGTCGGAACTGCCAACACACAGGCAAAAAAAAAAACTATATACTTTCACAGATGTCCAGAAACTGACATTTTAGCAATGCAACACTACTGAATGAAGCCTACAAATGCCCCCACTCTCTCTTTTGTCTTTTATCACTGATGGGTGGGACATGACCCGACAAAACTAGGCCTATTTAATTGCTAATTTTGAACATGAAGGCTCATTTTTGCTTCTGTGTCAAATCTACGCCACAGTTGTTGCATAACTTGCATATGCCATATCCTACAGCTTAGCCTGATGTGCTCCGTCCCAGAAATGTAACTACATGTTACGGCAATGCAGACCCCAGCAACTGAGACTGGTCCACCTTGTAGCATATCATTTCTGCTTTTCTTCTTTTTCACCTCCATTTTTGAATCATGTTGAAAGTGGAAAGAACGTGGACGAAATCAAGCAGATGCTTACCGAAAAATGTAGGAAACATTGTAGCATCTCTTTAGCATAGAAAGTCTACCACCAACTAACAGTTTGGTGGTCCATTCTACAGAGCGCCACAAACACACCAGTGCACAAGTATAAATGCTTACAGTGCTGTAGGCCACTTGCGTAGGCTCTGCTTAGACTTGACTCAGAAGCATAAATCAGGCTTAAATGTGTCCAGAAATGTTGATTTGGGGAAAGGTTTGGATTTTACCTCTCTGATTATAGTACTCATTTTCATATGCTTTTAGTCGTCCAGCTATTTACTGGATCAGGTTCAGTGAAGCCCGGTGTCAGACTTTTAACCATTATAAAAAAAAAATACATTCTTCTTCCCTAGGGTAGGTTTGGCTGATAGTTCAAGCAAGAACTTTCAGTGATTTATGGCTCACTTATTGGCTAATTCCTTCCGAAAACAACAGGGAAAGTCTGCTGTCCTATGGGTCTGTAGAGTTCTGACAGAACACGAGATGAAACACAGGCTTGGTGGCGAGGGCAGAGGAAATTAGCCAAAGTCAAAGAGTGTGTGCTCGCATACGCTGAGTAAATGTCAGTCTTTGTTTGTAATACCATGTAAAACATGTTACCGGGGAGGCAGTTTGGCAGTGTATGCCTTTATAATGTATTGTGCATTCTCTCCCTCCCCAGCTCTCTCACTCTTTTTCTCTCACCCCTTTTTCACATGGCACGAGTTTGCCCTCGGAAACTCTAGCCTGGCACATTCTACCTCATGTGTGGTTAGCTTCTCTCCTTCCAAAACATCTCACCGTGTCACACACACATGCAACCCAGAAGCTGGTAATAACCTTTATGTCATCTTTTTTCTACCACGTTTCTTTAATCACCCTTACCATTTTCTTATTTCTCTGCAGTTGCCGCTATAAATCTCTCATCACCCCTGTGCCAAGCAACACAGGATTTAGGTGCTCTGGAAGAAGAAATATAGAGGCCATTTTATTTAGAGGATATTTTATTTCTTCCCATTGGATTCAACACGTTTAAGGGTCTCTATTAAATAACTGATTATTCATGTCAGGTTAGTGTATAAAAATGCAAAGACAGGGGCCCAACCTGAGGTAATGTTTAGAAAAAAAGGTGTCTCTGACAGTTTTATAAAAAAAGAAAGAAAGAAAAAAAAAAAAAACAAGCCAGCCAGACAGCAAGCAAATAAATATGATGACAGAAATGTTTTCTATCAGTTACAGGGATTAGGGTTAGGGTTAAGGTTAGAATCGGGTGTGGGCATAACACATTCTTGTCTACAGACAAGGCAAGCGACTGCTTGAGGCCCCAGGCCAATAGAGGCCCCCTAAGGGCTAACACATTTATTTATTATTTATAAGAGATTGGTGATAAATGAATGTTGCAGTGGCTCCCTGCCATTCTTTTTCTCAGAATCATGTCTGATAACATTAATTAGCTTCATTAATAATTATGAAAGGGGCCACACAAGTGTAGTAAGATGAATGACCCCATGCTTTTTTGTGTGTGTATTTGGGTCTATGTTTGTATTTATTTCTGACTTATTACTTTGTTTTAGCTTTGATAAATATAACTAAATATTTTGATATCCTTTTTATAACCCCATTATAACCACTGTAGAATGTTAGTTTTTTTTTTTTTTTTAAGTTTAAAACCTTAAATAGGACAAAATAACAAGATATAATGTCATAACTTTTTATTTATTTTCATTCTTGTGAGGAACCCAATGAACCGTTCTCCTGTTTGTAGCCCGTCCACGTCCAGCTTCGGCACTTTTTCCTTCTTTTTTTTATTTATCATAATTTTTTTTTTATTAGAATGTAATTTTTATTTATTTTTGTATTAATTTATTTATTTTAGAAATGCCTTGCTACTTAACATGATTTTAAAGAGTGACTACTTGAGTAACTCTAGTCTTTCTGTGTCAGTCTGACCCTTCTTATCAGACCTGTCTCTCTTTTTTTTTTTTTTTTTTTTTTTTTGATACTTAAACCAACCTGTCTGGCACCAATAACCCTTCCACGGGTAAAGCTGTTGACCTGTATCTACACGATTTAATGCATTTCACTATTTCGACATGATTGGCTGATTAGATAACTGTCAATTATGAAAAGCAGGTGAATATATGCATATTTTATGAAGTAGATTTCTATACACAGTACCGGATTAAAAATAGGAAGCACCCAAGCTTAATATTTTTTTTCAAATTACTGTGTAAGTACTTTGTCAAGAGAACTGCATGACACTGTATCCAAGATCCATGTATTATTGTTATTTTTATGTGTATGATTTGATGTTGCAAGTTCTGTTTGTATAGATCTGTATTTATGATTGGCATATCCATACATGTTTGTAATACGCGTGTGTGTTTGCGTGTTAGCGTGAGGTGTTCAGTCTCGGTTTCACTGCAGTTGCTGCTGTTTCTCCATCTGCTAACATGCCTTTAATCTGACATCAGTAGCCCAGGAGAGAACGCCACTGTGTGCATGTGTGAGAAAGGAGGTGGACGGGGCATTGCAGCACAGCTGAGTAGACAGGTCACACCAACTGGCCGCTGAACAAAAATACAAGTTTGGGCATGTATGTTTACTTATCTGTGCTCGTGTGTATGTGTATGTGTGTGTGTGTGTGTGTGTGTGTGTGTGTGTGAGAGAGAGAGAGAAGAGAGAGAGAGAGAGAGAGAGAAAACAACCTTTGATAGATAGATAGATAGATAGATAGATAGATAGATAGATAGATAGATAGATAGACAGAATTGCCCAATATAAAAACAGTTTTATTGTTTTTTATTATTACTGTATATATACACATATATACAACAAAAAAAAATAATATTTGCAAATATAGGTGAATGAGGATGAATATCAGTGGATATTAAACTAGAGCAAATTGAGATATACAGTAGCAGGTGAAAGTGACAGGAGTCACTTAAAAGTGAGTGATGCAAGACTGAGGTTAAGAAAGTCACTGTAGATTAGAGTTGGTGATGAGTAGATAAATAAATATGACGTTGAACAGTGAGTTTGTTATGAAGGAGAGCAACATGTATAACTGAGGATGAGTAGTGGTTAAAAGCCTATCTGACCAAGGATTCCTATCATGTCCACAGGCAATGGAAAGAGGTGTTACAGTGGCGTATGGCTCTGGGAACCCGGGATTTCCGCACTCTTTCAGTAGAGCAGCTGTGTGATAGTAGTCTTCCACTGAACATGCTCTTCTACTTGGCAAAAGCTCCATACAGTGGGTGATAAGTGTTGGTCGTGATGGACAGCATTTCGTTCAAGGTCCTTCTTTCAGGCACAAGCTTCAGCGAGTCCAGCTTAAAGCCAGTATACGTAGGGCTATTTGATTGTTGTTGACAAATACATTTGGATTGATAAACAAATTGCATTTTGAGTTCTTTGCATCCTTAGTGGATGGTCTGCTTTTCGTTGCTAAAAAATTATTTCTAGTTAGAAACAATAAACTATCAAACACCTAAACATGTTTTCCCATTTTAAATAATGTCCACATGGTGGTTTTTAACGACCACTTCTGAAATGTCGGCTAAAAGTATCATTTCAAAGTTCAAAGTCTAATTGACATCTCTTTCTCGCTCTCTCTCTCTGCAGATACATACCAGTCGTTGTTCACTTTCTCCCAAGATCACCTGCTCTCTCTTTTCGAGAGCACCTACACCTCTCTCTCTTCTAGAATCGTTCCCCATGTCAATTCCCTCTTCTCCAGTCTCTCCAACTTTATCCAGGACACCTCCAACACTTCTGTGGATGCCGCTGTCTACCGCTTCTACGACGACCTGTTCATGCTAGTCCACAACCACATCATCAGGCCGGGCAGTCTTGAGGATAGTGACCTCTCTGAATGCCTCCGTGCCACTCGCCAGGACGTGAATCCGTTTGGCAGTCATGCTCAAGCCATGGTCGAGGAGTTAGCAGGTGCCATGGAAGCCGCCAGGACGTTAACAAGAGCATTTTCCATGGGTGAGAACTTGATGAATATCACAGAAGTCGCACCGCTGACCAACGAGTGTGCCCGAGCACTTCTGAAGATGCAATACTGCCCGCATTGCCAAGGCTTAACTCTCATACGTCCTTGTCTTGAGTTCTGCCTTAATGTAATGCGTGGATGCCTGGCGAATGTGGCAGAGCTAGATATGCCATGGAGGCAGTATGTTGCTATCCTGGAGGACCTTACACACAAAGTCGCTGGAGAGCACAGCCTGGAACTTGCCCTCCTTGGGGTTAAAAGTCATGTCAGTGAGGCCATCCTGCAAGCACAGCAACAGGGAGCCAGAATCAGTGCTACTGTGAGTAAGACAGCATTTAAAACTTATATTGTTTACTTGGTTTTCAGTGTGGTTTTTAGAACATGATGGACAGTGTTTCTATTGTTGTGTTTCATCATCAAATATTCTGATGTATATATTTACAGCATTAAGCAGACATCCTTATCTTGAGGTACTTTCACTATTTTTTTTTTCTCTCATTATACAACTGAGCAGTCAAGTCAAGCAGTTGAAGTTTAAGTGCCCAACAGAGGCATTTGGCTGGTGCTGGGGCTTAAACCACTCACTTTCCGATCAGTAGTTCAACACCTTACCCTCTGAGATACCACTGTCCGTCATCGTCTGGCATGATGTTCCTAAAACTGGGCAAAGGAATAATAGATTAAAAGAACAGAAAACTAAAAGTACATATGTGAGTAATCTAGTCTAAAATTTGGCATGGAAGATTACACTTGTCTGTGCTCATTTGGAATATATTTGTTATATAATATATTTGGTGTTCTGTCCAATTCCGAATGGCTGTGGGATTCTAGAGCAGCAAGTTTAAATAGCCAACCAGTTAAATAGGGGAAAAAGTTAAACATTGATTTCAAACGAATCATTAATCATTAAAACTTTCTTTTTCATCCTGCTTGAATTTTTAGAGGTCATTCAAATGACAGTGTGTGACTAGCCAATAAGGAATGCAAGGGCTGGGAGGAGACCGTTAACATTAAGGTCTTTTCAAACAGTTTTCCAAAATTTTTTGATTCTGTAAAGCTGTTTTGCGACAATGACCATTGCAAAAAGTGCTACACTCACTCACTCACTCACTCACTCATCATCTATACCGCTTTATACTTTATTTGGGGTCACAGGGGGCCTGGAGCCTATCCCAGGAGGCTTAGGGCACAAGGCGGGGTACACCCTGGACAGGATGCCAATCCATCGCAGGGCAAACACACATACACTCACTCACTCACGCACTCACACACTACGGGCAATTCGGGAACGACAATTAGCCTAACCTGCAGGTCTTTGCACCTGAAATGTATTGCCATGATTGTGACTACTATTTGTTCCCATCTTTTTCGATTTTATTAGTAGGTTGACATGTTGCTCTTAAAGTCACAAAAGGAAAGTAAAAAAAAAACCTGTATTTATTAAGTAATATCACACAAGAGGAAGTGCTGCTGTAGTTTGATGCAGTTTTAGGCCTGAGTTGTGCTGATATTCAATACAATAGCAATGAGCTTGAGTGTGATGTTGGTTTTATAGAACTGTTCTACAAACACTGTTCATTATCACCGGATTATTATTTGTTTGTTTATTTTACCAGTTATCTTGCTCCACCCACACAACCTGTGGAACTAACTTACTGCGACTGGCAGCGCTGGTGACCAATGTTAGCGACCAACAGTTAGTGTAATTAGCAGGGGAAATTAGTATTAAATTCTTACTTGTACTATGTAGCCAAAACTAGAGGCAAAGAAACCATGGAGGTGAGTTCTGAGAAGGTTACAAGATTGACTTTCTAATTACTAGTAGTGTTAATACTCGTCTTGACCGGTAAAATGTTTTGAAATAATTAAAAGGTTAAAGCTAAAAATAAGCTGATCAGCTTTAATATAATCAGTGATATTATTATTATTTCAGGTTGAAGCCCACGTACATGTCTGCCTGTCTTTCTGTATGGCAGAACTCTCTACCCAACTTATTCATACAAAAAAAATCATTTTAATGAGCTTGATTATTTTATGCTTCATTTACTCTACTTGTTTCGTCATCAGCCAAATACAATCTCTGTTTAACGTAGATTATTAAATCCAAGCAGATAACTGTTCATGACATCACTCTGACTGAACATTTTGATTTGAGCACAAAACAACTGACAACATAAAATGTCAGTTCAGGGTATTTTACACACGCTCACCTCAGACTGCTGTGGATACATCTGCTCTAAAGACCCATGTTTTGTCTTATACAGTAGTGGCGTTCCACATGACTGCTTTTTATTAGCTCCGCTGTTTCAGAACATATGAGACAAACTGGTTTCATGAGGATTGGGCTGCCCTATAGGAGCATTACAGTCATTTCTGTGTCTTCCAAATACTCTGTATTTACGGTAAACTACAACATTGATTGGCTCTGTTGAGTGACGCGTATATCCGCTGTATTTGTATAAGTGCTGGCTGCTGTGAGGCAATCTGGCACAAAACTGCTCATAACTGCTCATTCTCCTCAACATTGCATTGCAGATTTAGCTTCAGGCAAATATCAAAAGACAAAATTTATCCAGCCAGTTCTGTGTGTGACATGATTAGCTGGACAGATATACAAACTTACTGACAGAAACAAACAAAAGAGACCTCCAACGTATAAAACAAATATATAATTGAAAGAGTGAGTTCTGACCAATTTATATAGATTTTTTTTTTTTTACTTATTCTGCTTTAGAACATCAGCTTACGTCAGGGGTTCCAGGGTTGAGTGAAAAGTCAATGTACTATGAAGGGTGTACAGTCCCCTGTTCCACACACAAGGTTTTGTCCTTGGTTAGGGTTAGAGAGGACTGAGGATTCAGTCTTATGGTAGATGCTAGTTAGCTTTTGATAGTTAACACCCAAAACATGGGTGTTGTTTTATTGCTAAAAGGGTTTTTGTGACTGATATTAAATGTGGTTTTCAGCAGGCAGCTGCTCTCCCCTCATTCTAGTACTGTGGACCATACCGGCACACTTTCACCCATGCTGGCAACCGACAGTTAGTGTAATTAAAAATTATACACTTGTGATGCTGGGTAATACCCCATAGTAAAGCTCATTCGAAGCAGCAAAATTGTTTCTTGTCTCATGAGACTGAATTGAGCTGTCTCATTACAAGCTCGACTTTGCCTTTTCTATTTCTCCTAAATCCCACTTAGGAGAAACAAAGACATAACTAAGACACAACCTGAGACATACTTGAGAACCAATTGAGAAATCTGAGATGTACGTGAGAACCACCTACAGGTAGCATTTGAATTCCTTTTGCAATTTAAGAACAAAGTGTAAGCTGTGTCTTTTCAGCTAAGTATACCACAGTTTTTTTTTTTAAATCCTTTAACAAACTGTTGTTTTAACGTACATTCTAACTCCTTGTCAATAATAATTTATTTTAAATTTGGCGCTAAAAAGTAAAACCCACCTTCACTGTCCACTTTGTCTTCTTGGTCCTCTTCATTTTTATCTGCGGCAAGCAAAGTAGTTGATGCGCTACTGCCACCTAAAGGTCTGGATGAATGATGGATAAAGTGGTTTTTGCTGACTTGACACCGAGGCCTGGTGATGCGCTGCACATTTCTCTAACACACTGGCCACTTAAACATTTGCAGACTTGGAGCATGTGAGGGCGAAATTGTGGAAAACTATGTATTTATTAGAATCCATATGTACTGTAGGCTTAATTAGGTTGGCAAGAAAAAATATTGAACATTTAGTCATAAATGTATAATCAAAAATAAGTTTGGCCTTAGTGTATACAGTAATCACTGAAAACAAACATTATCTCATTGCTTCATATATATGTATTTTAGTTCTTTATTGGTAATGACATTTGTACAGAATGTAAAGTAAGTTCCCTTTCAAAAGCTACACTCAATGCTGCGTGAAAACGCTATGGGAACATCTCTTTGTTGCCCGGTTGTGAAGCCTGTGCTGATCAACTGGGGACACCTGGGTGTAATGTATAATAAAATAACTGATGATTTGATTTTTTTTTTTAATAAAGAAGCTAGATTTTGAAATAAAAAAAAAATTCTATCACAAAGCAATTTTGTAATTGACTTTAGTTGTTACCAACCTACATATCTACATATCTTCATTTTAGAGATCCAACCTACTAACTCTCCCCTCCATCTACCTGTATGTGAAGAGTAAGATGAAGTATATAAAAAAGTACTAAACACTCTTTGGTGTAGATGGCACTGTTTGTCAGAGAACCCAAGCACTTAAAACCCAAAGCATTTTTAGCAATTCTTTGCATTATGTTTTAATAAATATACTGTATATGAGCCAGGAATGTGCAATATAGAGTGACATGTTTTCAGCACAATATATTCTTCAGTATAAACAACTCTATTGCATTTCATTTTAACTAACTATAAACACATGACTAAGCATAAATGATCATATCAGAAATACTTTCTGTGTGGGAAACACTTCTTTGGGGAAACCAAGAATATTTGAGTCGCACACAAGACAAATGACTAAAATGACAAAGACTAACAACTGCTAAAAAAAACCCGGCTAAAATCTCATTCAAGTCTCAAAGATGGCTCATTTCTGCATACGTGAGTCGCACACAAGACAAATGTGAACTATCCCTGAGATTTAAAGGTAATGAGCCACATTTGAGACACCTTTGAGAAGATACAGAAAACGGCTAAGTCTCATACAGGTCTCAAAGACAGCTCATTTCTGTCTAGGAGACAAAGAAGAGATTAGCAACCAGTGCTGCTATACTCAATATCACCACTCGTAGAATCTCAGTCACAACTAACTAACTGTTATTTAATGATGTATTAATAGCTAAATCTTACTTGCTAATTAATTAAACATAATAATTACATTAAAAAAAAAAGCAATTATGGTTCTTGAATTTGATCATAAACTATGGATATCTATTTACTTCTTTCATTTGTGTGCATGTCTATGCCAAACAAGCATAATGCAGTATAATGTCAGTGCTTCAAAATGGAAACAGTTTTTTGCTGACAACTAAGCTTTAAATCTCTCTCTCTCTCTCTCTCTCTCTCTCTCTCTCTCTCTCTCTCCATCACTCAATGTATTACCGAGATCTGTCTGTTCTTTGTGAAAGTGGTCCAGGCAATTGCAAATGAATTTAACTTCATTTGAAAAATCAAGTCCAGAACTTCCCTAAAACCAAAATGACAGTGTGACCATGACACATTCATTCAGGCACCTATGAGCTGAGGGGTTGAGAAGCCTCTCGTGCGCATTCACATGCATGAGTGGAATAAGAGCAGAGCTTCTCCTCACAATGCCGCTAATTGGCTTGGGAATTCAGTGGGTTGCTTTGGCACATGAACAGCCCTGTAATGGGTTCAGTCTGTCCATAGGTCCCATTATTCCCTACAAGCTTTTTTTTAACATAAATGAAACTGTACTTGCTGGTGTTCACTTTTTTCCCCATCTTATCAGTGTTATGAAGAGTTTAAGGTGGTGAAAGGTTTAAGACTCGCTTTATGGCTGTTTTGGAGATTGGAACACTGCCACATACTGTACTTAACAGTATGAGAGAAAGGAAAGGGAAGATGACAGAAAGGGAAAAGAAAAGAAATAAAAACATGAAAGTGACTAAGAAATATGGTTGTCAGTGATTCATATAAATTGGTCTAAGTGAGCTTACTGTAACATGCCTGAAAAATTCAGCATGAAGTTAATGCAGACTCTCACCACTGGCAAAAGTTCTCCCTGGGGTTTCAGCATCTCCTCTGTCTAATGATAGTCGATGTATTTTATAGGATCCGGAACGGTTCATTTTTCTGGCTGCTTTTTAAAAAAGACACAACTCAGCTCAGAAGAAAACTCAATTCTCATGACAGATCATGCTGTGTAAACAGTAAAATAATGGTAAATTCAGTAGACCACCAATATCCAGCCAATCAGCACAAGGAAGAAATTTAATTGCCCATCAATCACGTTGCTTAACAATCCAGAAAGCAGTTGCGATTCAGGCATTTTAACTTTGCATGTAAGTTTGGGTGGGCTTTGCTTCTACTGGTGTTAGGGGAAACACTAAAGTAGTGGGCTTCATTGGTAATTAACAACAACTTCAAATCATTGACTGTCCTGTACTTTTAACACATGCATATATAGGCTGTGAGAAAGTACAACATAAAGGTGCATGATTATAGCAAACTGTAGGTTTCATCATCTTCATCATAATCATCATTATCATCAGCATCTATACAACATTTAAATTATTGACCCTAATTTAAATAATTTAAATCCCAAATCCCTTTTCTTTTGCATAACAAAATGCTCTTCAAAACACAAGAGAAGTATTTGAAAAAAGAAAAAAGAAAGAAAAAAGTTTTCTTCTCTTTAAATCTCTAGCAAGCATAAAGAGGGAAGTGGTGAAGTAGCCTACGTGTGTGTGTGTGTGTACGGGTACATGTGTGAGATATTAGAGGAGTTATAATGGTGTAATGGTGTTGTATTTCTCTGTCATGTTTTCCCAAAAGGCTTGCGGTTGGCATTCCCTACCCCCTGATGTGCAGCCTTGAGATGGCATTGTGCCCTGCCAAATGTGTGTGTGTGTGTGTGTGTGTGTGTGTGTGTGTGTGTGTGTGTGTGTGTGTGTGTGTGTGTGTGTGTGTGTGTTAAAAAAAGGGAAACTTGGATAAGATTCTCACCTCTTGCAATATCCTAACATACACACTCACCTTTTGTTCTCTCTGCGTGAGTGTGAATGTTTGCGTACATAGGGCCACGTTTTAGATCTGCAGGTGGTGTGTGCTTGATGAAACTAGCTGCTTCATTCACTGCACACATGCTGAGTGAGGTGGTAAAGTAATCTCACTTTTTTTTCTGCATACCTGCAGAGCCTATAAAGTATATGCATATGTGTCTGTGTGCTTGTGCTGTATGCCTTTTTCATATCTGTTTCTCTCTAATCCATGCATACATGTGTGTATAATGCCATGTGCTTATCCTTCAAAGCATTTTCTGTGGATTATTAAAGAAACTGAAAGAGTTGATGTGAACTGAAATGTTTTTTTTTCCTGCCATGCTACGTACATCCAGCTTAATGGCCAGCTTAACACATTCACATCTGCCATGTATCATTATTAGCGTTCAGATTTCCATGGCGCAGCTGGACTGGATGATTCAGCACATCTGTGATAGATTTTCTTTGTAATGTGAGTACAAAATCTGAATTAACGTATGCTTGTAGAATATTACTTTTATCTGACTGTGACGTGTAGCGTTTTTATTTTCATTTGCAATAAGCCCATCCCAGACCTCTCACCCTGCAAAAAAAAACAAAAAAAAAACCCACTCATATCAGGGAGATCCCCCTGGACAACTTTCTCCCTAAAATGTATAGCCATGTGCCTTATTGAAATTAACTATACGGTTAGTTCTGGGGAAAGGAAATAGTTACATTTGTGCTAAATATGGCCTAACTTTGATTGATTTCAACTCGTTTATCGCCCTGGAAGCAAAGACGAGTCTCAGCTTTGGAATGCTTTCTAAACTTTGGAATGCATTTTTGCATGGAACGAGAGTTGTGCAATTTGATCCATATTACTTACATTGTACTCAGTGTGCAGAGCAGAATAATTTACACCAGTCAACACTTACTGTAATGTATTTGTAGTGCCTTGAAAAAGTATTTATACCCCATGAACTGTTTCACATTTTTTCACAATATAACCACTAAAAACATAATATATATACATAATATATACATAATATAAAATCTACATTTAAATGTATTAAGACCAACAAAAAGTGGCACATAATTGGGAAGTGAAAGGAAAATAATTATTTAAAAAGTGACAAAATGTGAAAAAGTGGTATGAATAATTTTTCAAGGTACTGTACAGTATATGCACCTCAAATTGACAAATTCATGTTTTACAATCATTAAACCTATCATGAACAGAGACATTGCTATTCTACAACAATGCAGTGCCACAACTGCCATTACGTTCACTATTTTCATAGACAGGAGTATACTTAACTGTACAATGCAGAACAATGCATTTTGTATTTTGCATTGTTTTATTAAGAAGTATGCCATGACTCTGCATGACACTTAACTGAACTGATGGAGAGAGAGAGGTTGAATTTAAAGCCCTGCCCACTAAGAAAAGCTATAGGGTAGCTGAGGGAGATGAATGAGTGAGTGAGAGAGAGAGAGCGAGAGAGAGAGAGAGAGAGAGAGAGAGAGAGAGATGATGAATGTAAAAACCCACCCACTAGGTTCACTTAGCACAGAGACGTATGCATGCTCACTCATACTCAAGTTTCCAGGATATTGTATATAATTTGCAGATGTCAGGGAGCTACTATTAATTTGAGGGACTCTCTTGCAACTTCCGGGAGAAGTTGGATGTCTGCCGCTCTATACTTCCAGCCATTTTTCCTTTTCCTCATTCTCTAAATTGAATAATTTTACTCTCTGTCAATTTTTTTTAAATTCTTATATTCCTTTTTGTTACTTTTTTGCTTTCTTGCATTTTTTTGTTGTTGCTTGTGAATTGTTATTACATTCTCCTTTCGAAATGTTTCCGCTTCCATTAATATTTCTTACATTCTTCATATGTTTATAACATATCTTCATAACAGCTATACCTTTGATGTTTTATGTTCATATTCTAGTATCTGACTTATTGATTTCGCTTTTCTGCTGCTTTAAAGGATTGCCCTTTTTAATGGGAACAACGATCCGTGAAACCAGCAAAGTCTGGCTTTTGTAATTTGTTATCAAGTACTTATCGAAGGATACTCAATGCCATCCTGTAGTGATGTTTATGTGATCGCTCCTTTTTTCTGGTCTAGATATCTCACACTAGAGCAGGTGATGTGGTTAATTCTACTGTATACTAATGGAAGTCAGAGAAAAGGGGACACTATCTTCACGTCTAATCCTAACATTATCCTCAAACATAAAAACAATGAATTGTTACCAGAATGCAAGCATGATCCCATGTTGGTAAAAAGTATTCAACAAAGGACGTCACATGACTCAGTGCTCAGCAAGTTTAGAATTTATATTTGTACTAGAAACACAGACAATAAAGAAAAAAACTGAATTTCTTAACCAAGGTCACATTTGATTAGTTAGTATAGTATTTTACTTTGTTTTCTCCATGGCTTAACACAAAGCTCTAATTACACTCTTATATAAGAATGTTAATAGCAACTTGTGCTTTTGGACAACGGAAACAAGACTCTAGAGGTTCCTGGGAGTGGAACGATTTCCATACAACACAGCCAGTGAGACAGGTCGCAGACAGACTGCCGTCACATTTTTTATTTCCTAATTTATTTTCTGGCTTGCATCTGATGGAGTAAAGAAGTAATCAAATACCACAGGACGTTTCTCCGTCATTAGCTCCTTTTTTTCTCCAACATTCTGGTGCTGAGAGGGCTTTCATGGACCGTTCTTTTTTCTCCATCATTCTCCACATTCTCCACCACGCACTCGCTTCCCTTTTCTTTCTCACCTTTTTCACCCCTCGCAGTATCCTTCTTCTCTAATATGCTGACTATGCACTCTTTTCCCTAGCTGTTATATAATCATCCATCTGAATAAAAATTTATGGACACCGGAAATGATGAAGCTTATTCACTGAATCGACCGTGTGGTGTTTGATATGAATAATTAGGATTTACAGGGTGTGTGCACTCCTGTATGTTTGGAATATAAATATGGAATGAGGTATTTTAAACATCTACATAAATATACATACATCTGAATAAATATGAACATTTTTCTTTAGGCGTGCAATGGGGGAAATGGAAAGTCCAGCACAAGAAAGGATTCAGCAGAAATGAATTAATACTGTAGGTGAATTTAACCAAAGCTTTGGCAGATGTATTTTAATATACAATGCTGTTCAAAGGTTCTTTATAACCTGTAGGACAAATGTTGTTATATATATATTTATCAAGTCTGCCTTGTTACTGTATGCACAAAACCATTGACTACTTCCAAACATACCTTAAAAATATAATAAATAATTTACATTACAGAAGATTATTTGCCTGTAAAGAAAGCTACATATCACATGACAACACAGTTTTCAGATGGAAACAAAAAAGTAGGCCTAGTTTTGCATAAAAATAGAAAGAAGCAAGTTTGACAAAGTTACAAAAAGAACCCTGGCATATTCTCCAGCACACTCAGTAAAACCTCCCAACGGTTTTACTTATAAAACTGAACAAATCTTACCTTTACTGATTATATTTAAGCAATGAATTTTAACACCAGATATTGACTGTGTTCATTTTTATTACTCTTTAATACTCTTCATAAAAAGTTTTTTTATGCATAAATGTTTTTAAAAACATATTTTCTCATGGATCTTTTTTGTGTGTTTCCTAGACATTTGCACAGTACTTCAAGTAAAACAGATGTAATATGTTGCTTTCTTTACAAGCATGCAAATATTCTTCTCTAATTTATTCATTAATGTTATGTTAAGATATCTTTTGAAATAGTGAATGGTTTTTTACATAACATAACAAAATACAGACATGATAAACACATACAGTATAACAAAATCTGTACTAAAGATAATACAGTGCCTTATATTTTTGCAGTGGTGCAAGAAATAATAATAAAAAAAAGAATCGACCACACTATTGATAATGTAAATTCCCTGTTGAAAACAAAACCTTTTAGGAATTTTGGACTAAAGAAAACAGATTTATTGTCGTTATAATGTAGTAGATAAGATTTTAACTAATTAAATAATCAAGCATCAATCTACCGAAAGAGGAGGAATTTTTAACACTAGATGTTTAAAATACTGACTTTCAATCTGATTTCCTATTGTTTACAGGCAACCAATATCAGATATATACATTGTAATTTGTTAATATACGTATTAGCATAAATTAATTTATTGAATAAATTAATACATTAGCATAAATTAGCATAAAAATTAATGGCTTTGTTTCCAGTGTGTACAGTATGTGATTATATCACTGGTGGGGTGGACAAGATGATATTACAACAATATAGTTCACATACTGTACTGTATATTGTTCACGCAATGTTGTTTCACTTGTACAGTACTTCTCTGTTCTGCAACCTGTCATCGAGTTGTCCCGCAAAATGAAAATGGCACATAGTTCAGCTGAATAAACAACTGATTAAACCTCCAAATCTGAGCCACATTCCCACTACATCCACAAAAATTTGGCGAATACAGTGAGAAGTTATAGAACTTGGCATGGACGCAGTAGAATCTACTAAGGGAATAAAATTGTCTCACCAGACATGACATGGAGCTGGCATTTTTCAAAAAAAGGCAGGTGAGAATTTGGTCAAAGGAAGATGTAGGAGAAACTTAATGAAGATGTAATAAGGATGGCCTTGAGAAATTTATGACATAACTAATACTGTACCTGTTAAGGACTTTATTGATATACTACAATCATAGTGCAGGCAGGAAAGATGGGATAGTGTTCTGACTGAGTTATCATTGTAGTTACAGTATAAAAGAGTAATGTTGCTATGTCAACGGAGTTCTTGCAACGATCTCTTCAGCATTGTGCTATAAACATGGCAGGTCCATATCATGTTGTAGATTACCTACCCGATGGCAAAACAACAACAGGAAATGTGCCAGAGTGCATTTAACCCTGAAAAACAGACTAAAGCTTCATTTTACCCTGAAGTCATCCACATTGATACATTCAATGTGTTTCATTCCATTTTATTTGTATAGCACTTTTAACAATAGTCATTGTTACAAAGCAGCTTTACAGAATAAAAAAATGAATGGAAAGAAACTACAACATGTACCGAAAAAAGTAAGCCGAGGGCAAGTTTGGGGCTCCCATCCTCCTTTGCGTGATATCAGATAGTATGACCATAAATCAGTCCCTGGTGTGCTATGAGGTTGAAAGTTCAATATAACGTTTCCTCAGGGAGTTTTCCTTGCCAAGATCCAGGATTTTGAGCTGTTTTGTGACAAAGTCCTTTGATAAAAGCACTATACAAATACATTTAAATTAAATTTAATTATAGAGTAATAGTAAATAAACTAGTGGCATGGTGGCATGGTGGCTAGCAATTTGGTCTGGCACCTCCAGGGTCGAGGACAAAGAAATAGATATATTCAATCAATAGATATATTCAATCAAATTCAGTATATTATGAAGTATATTGTTGAATATAAAATGACATAAGATTTACATTTAATACATTACGATATACATTTGAATATATATATTTTGTGTATTTATATATGAAATATATATGAAAAGTGCCAATTCCTTATGTATTTTTCAAAATATTGTAATATATTATTACAATAGATTATTCTGTATATTGTGAATATTTTTTGGAATATGAATATCCTTTTTTTTTCCTGATAATTAATAGTATAAGTTAGTTTATCAACGAGGAATCTTAATTTACCAGTAGATCAGAACTGGTTTAATTGGAGAACTGGATTAAATCATTTAACATATTGACAGTTAATATATAGAGAAATGTATTTTCTTCGCATAAGGGCACCCACCTTGTGCCCAGAGTCCACTGGGCTAGGCTTAAGACCTCCCGCCACCCTGTACAGAATAAGTGATATAGAAAATGAATATATGAGTGAGTGATCAATAATCCGTCCTGTTTCGGTTTACTTTGATTCCCTCATGGAATTTGCTTGACAGGTCTCTTCTCCTTCAAGAAGAAAACCTGATTTAGCACCAGTTATCTCAGAAAAGAAAATAGCCTTTCAGACGCCATGCAGCTTAGTCATATAAAAGCTAAAACGAACCATTCTGCTTAGCTGTCGTCTTCATAAATTTCAACAGTGTTTATCAGCTTTCTGTGAAGTTTCCTGTGAAACCATTACATCCTACAAACAAATTCTGTTCCAAGCTCTGGATAGTTAAATAGTTGTTAACCTTCAAATAATTTCCAAACAGATAGAACCACAAGTACGTTGTATATTAATAATCTCCCGTGTTCCACAGAATCTTATAAAAGTTTGTAGCACAGTCCAAGAATATCTTGGCCTGACACACCACAGGCCAAAAACACACTCTGACTGCAAGGTAATTCATATCCTGTTGTACCCATTGCCTCCACATGTATTGAAAGCCCCAGGGTTGCGGTGTCAGGTAACATACCCGGTCTGTTATGAGGAGTTTCAGGAAGTATTCAATAAGGTCAAATTATGTGTTCTTCAACCCCATAGACCTTGTGACTATGCCATTGTTTATTTTCTAATACTACTCTTTTAAACTCGCATGGAATTGTTTGTCCTGCTCTGAAATCAAAGCCATGAAGAATACATTGGTCAGATGCTGGAAAACCTTAGCCTTGGAAAAGTGAACTGCTGTAATTTTCACCAAACCCAGTCTCCATCGTACAAATGGAAAACAGCAGCTAGTATGACCTTTGGTTTTAACAGACACTTGGTACTGCCATATGGCTTGGTTAGTGTCCCCTAAGTTTTTATGGAAAAACAACTCTCAGGACATTGGCAAATGCCTCATAATCTGTTCCCACAATCCATTCACATCACATCACAATTGACTGATCTCCTGCCTGTTTATGGTTACTGATTACTACCTCTCTCACTGCGTTATTTGCTCATGAGGCCGTTCTTCAAAACTGTAAAACCTGCTCCTACATTTGCTTGTCTACACTCATGGGCCGTTATAAAAATATGATTAACTCAGACGAGAAGATTGTAGGAAAATTTTCACAGGAGGTGCTTTAAGATCAGGGGAGTACAAAGCATGAATATTCTCAAGAAATGCTCCAATGAGATTATATATTGGCTGCACATTTGAAAATCATAGCATGATGTTGTACCTCTCAATCACAGCCGGTGTGTGCAAGAGTATTAATGTGACATTTATGAGGCCTGGTAGAACAGACAGGAGTACTGTACCTGTTGCCAACTCACTGTGTGTGCATGTGTGTGTGTGTGTGTGTGTGTGTGTGTGAGTGTGTGTGCGTGTGTGTGTGTGAGTGTGTGTGCGTGTGTGTGTGTGTGTGTGTGTGTGTGTGTGTGTGTGCGTGTGTGTGTTAGACCCTCGCATTTACATACAGTTCAGAAAGTAATTAAACTGGACTATGACATGACTTGTTGTTTTAACTCTGTTATTCACCATAGGATAATTGGATGGCGGAGAAGAGTTGGAAAGAGAAACAGTGTAAAATAAGCCACTGGAAAGAGAAGGAGAGAGGGTGAAAATTGAGTGCGTAGAATGTAAACCAGCAGTAGACAAAGACCTGAGCCTAATACCCACCATGCACTGCCGTGAGGGGCCAGAGAGGGCTGAGAAAGCTGGGATGCTTCTGTAGCTGATCCTTACATAAATAAACATGCATCCCCGGCCATCACCACACAAAGAAACCCAATACCCCCAGAGCACAGAGCGAGATGCCAACGACTGGGGGAACGAGATGAGCAGGTCACTCCCAGTGAGAAAAGGAAGGCTTGTGGATTAGGAGCGTGGCTGTACTTGAGTCCCACTTTATCTGCGACATAAGTTAAATCCATTAGACAATTAGAA
>JAAGKR010003184.1:27762-54493 GCA_011419295.1 Clarias macrocephalus
GACATTGGCAAATGCCTCATAATCTGTTCCCACAATCCATTCACATCACATCACAATTGACTGATCTCCTGCCTGTTTATGGTTACTGATTACTACCTGTCTCACTGCGTTATTTGCTCATGAGGCCGTTCTTCAAAACTGTAAAACCTGCTCCTACATTTGCTTGTCTACACTCATGGGCCGTTATAAAAATATGATTAACTCAGACGAGAAGATTGTAGGAAAATTTTCACAGGAGGTGCTTTAAGATCAGGGGAGTACAAAGCATGAATATTCTCAAGAAATGCTCCAATGAGATTATATATTGGCTGCACATTTGAAAATCATAGCATGATGTTGTACCTCTCAATCACAGCCGGTGTGTGCAAGAGTATTAATGTGACATTTATGAGGCCTGGTAGAACAGACAGGAGTACTGTACCTGTTGCCAACTATGTTGCCTATTCACCATAGGATAATTGGATGGCGGAGAAGAGTTGGAAAGAGAAACAGTGTAAAATAAGCCACTGGAAAGAGAAGGAGAGAGGGTGAAAATTGAGTGCGTAGAATGTAAACCAGCAGTAGACAAAGACCTGAGCCTAATACCCACCATGCACTGCCGTGAGGGGCCAGAGAAGGCTGAGAAAGCTGGGATGCTTCTGTAGCTGATCCTTACATAAATAAACATGCATCCCCGGCCATCACCACACAAAGAAACCCAATACCCCCAGAGCACAGAGCGAGATGCCAACGACTGGGGGAACGAGATGAGCAGGTCACTCCCAGTGAGAAAAGGAAGGCTTGTGGATTAGGAGCGTGGCTGTACTTGAGTCCCACTTTATCTGCGACATAAGTTAAATCCATTAGACAATTAGAAAAACAATGGTTTCTTCAAGGTGCACTTTTTAAAGTTCTAGATTAGTTTTATAATTTGTGATAGGCTTCTTCTTGAAACAGATGTGTTTTATTATTAATTTTAACAAATTATTATAATTATTCATACTCATACAACATGTAGGTCTGATCGAGTAATTAGAGCGGATGAGGTGATATAGAGAATAACAACACTGAGACATTTAATTAGGTACCATATATCACTCTGCATCACAGGTATTGTAACAATCGTGAATTAACTAAAAATTGTGAAAGGGGAGAGCAGCTGCCTGCCAAAACCAACATTCAAAACCAGTCACTTTCAGTAAAAACGGACACATCTAATAGCATTACACAACACATTGTCTCCATAGTAAGTGCTTCTAACTTGTTACATATTGCCTCTGAACCATCAATGTTTTGTGCACATTGCTAATGCGAGCTACAAAGCTAACTAGCTTCTAACACAAGGCTGAATCCCAAATCCTGAATCCCTCTAACCCTGATCAAGGGCACTACTTGGTGTTTGGAACAAGAGATTGCACACCCTATGTGATGCGCTAGCTTTTGGTTTAAGATAAGATAAGATAAAATGATTCGTCATATGTACCTTACAGCACAGTGAAATTATTTTATTTGAGTTAGAAAGCTTAGGTGGGAGCGCAGGGTCAGCCAGGACACAACGCACCTGGAGGAGCGGATAGGGTTAAGGGCCTTGCTCAAGGGCTCAAAACTGGCAACTTGGTGGAACTAGGGCTTGAATCTGCAACCTTCCAGCCTATAGCCATGACCGATTGAGGCACCACTGCCCTACACTGCCTTAACACTATCTGTGATTATGTGTTGGCGGAGCAAAGTAACTGGTTGAATGAAAATTATATATATTCTTTCGATAATAAATGGTGTTTATAGTCCTCGGGGCTAGGGCAAAGGGGAGAGGGGCAGTTACTTTCTCTTATGAGTTCATCACTTTCGCCTTCATACTGAAGCTTTCAATCAAACTCTTATGTCATGCAAACAGTATTGGTGAATTGAAATAGACTGTATAATGAAGAATTGCTGAGAGTCTAGAGACTAGCATTGAGGCTCTTAAATCAAGTTCCATCAGGGCTGCAATATGATAGCAGTATAGAGTATTGGAACAGTATGCATACATTAACTATACAGTATTGTAGATAGTTGTGCATAAAATTCATAATCAACCAACGTCACTAAAGCCAGTTTCACTTTTAGTAGTTTGCATAGGATACTGTACATGGCTGCTCCTTCAGTGAAATGATCCAGGTTTAGAACAGTAGACAGGGACCCGCATGGAGACACACATGCTGAGTTAACGTCCAACTTCCAATACCTCTCTGGGTAAAGTATGGAATGGTATGTACTCGAGTGATGACTGATCTCAAGCTGTCAGTAGGAAGATTTTTTTAATTCTCAGGCAAATTTATCTTATGGTAACATCGTTTACAATGCGTCTTGTATTTGTTCTCAGATGTTTTCATTTTGGAGCATGTTTTTGCCCTGAAGTCCAAGAGCTGATTAAGTTTATTTACGAATCACTTATTTTGTAAGGATCCATGTCTCTTTTGGAATTTGGGTAGATAAGAAACAGCTGAATTCTTTGTGTATAAAATATGTTTTTATGTAAGACTATAGAATAAACATATCCAAGGGATTCTTATATTCATTTATTCCCTTTTGCAATCCTGAAACAATGTTCCCCTCCCCAAGTGGCATGCAACAAATGTCAGGGTGGAGTACTGTAGGACTAACCTTGATTGACTAAAATTAATTTTTTTTTTTTTTTACTTCAATTACACTAGATGTTTTTGAAATCCTACAGTATATTGCTTCTGAAATTCAATGCTTAGAGATAACATAGATTTTATTAAGCTGTGTTTAATTTGGTTATTTTATTAAAATGCTAGCAATAAGCACCTCAAGCTGAGTTCTGTGTTTAAAATATTATGCCTTTTAAATAATTTATAAATATACCCTTAAACAATCTCTTAAATAGAGAAAGTGCCCTGAATGCACCAAGCAGAATCATTGTGCCTGGTCATCAAAATTAGAGCAATGCACTGTACTGTATAGTGAATTGCATTCACTGCTTCTTTCTACAGCATGTGAGGAAAATAATTTAACTGTACTGTTTTTAAATAAAGGTTGTACAGTATTTATTTGAATATTTCGAGGTTATATTGAAAATATAGTGTGTATGTATTAAAAAACGCATATTGATACAGTACCACAAAAGAGCATTTTCTAATATGGCAATATTATAATTAGATAGCAGATTTTCTTTACATGCTATCACAAACATTGTTTTATTCCTGTCATGATAAATTACAGTGGCTGGCAATCAATCAATCAATCAATCAATCAATCAATCAATCAATCAATCAATCAATCAATCAGTGTTGAGTTTCTCTCTCTCATTCTCTCTCTCTCTCTCTCCCTCTGTGTGTGTGTGTGTGTGTGTGTGTGTGTGTGTGTGTGTGTGTGTGTGTGTGTGTGTGTGTGTGCATGTGAGTGTGTGTGAGGCTTATTAATGTTTAGCTACTGTAAATGCATGTTGGTTTGCTTGCCTATAAATGTCCTATAAATGCAAGTTTAATAATTAATTATAGTCACAAACAGTGATTGAAGGGCCCAAGCACCAAGCAGCAGGGTGCATGTTTAGAGCAAACGAGTCTCTTCTGCTTGTTGCCTGTCCTTAGCAGTGGTTTCCTAGCAGATATTCTACCATGAAGGCCTGATTCACACAGTCTCCTCTTAACAGTTGTTCTAGAGACGTGTCTGCTGCTAGAACTCTGTGTGGCATTGACCTGCTCTCTGATCTGAGCTGCTGTTAACCTGCGATTTCTGAGGCTGGTAACTCGGATGAACTTATCCTCCGCAGCAGAGGTGACTCTTGCTTTCCTGTTGCGGTCCGCATGTGAGCCTGTTTCTTTGTAGTGCTTGATGGTTTTTGTGACTGCACTTGGGGACACTTTCAAAGTTTTCCCAATTTTTCGGACTGACTGACCTTCATTTCTTAAAGTAATGATGGTCACTCGTTTTTCTTTACTTAGCTGCTTTTTTCTTGCCATAATACAAATTCAACCTCCAAACGTTTGGTCTGTATTGTATAGATAGGTAGATAGATAGATAAATATCACTAAATATACATTTCAACTTTGAGCCAGAGCATGCTCTTTTCAACAGAGCATGCTATACAGTGCAATTAAAATCAATCAATCAATTATTCAATGTTGAGTTTCAGAGGGGTCAAATTATTGGGCTAAATTAAGCCAAGAAAATGATTGATATTGCTGACTTTACTGGAATTGGATTAAGAAGCACCCAACACAGCTGTCAGGAGAAATTCAGGTATGACCATGAGTGGAGATCACATGACACATGAATTGTGTTGCAATGTTATGCGGCAATAAAAAGTAGTCAGCTGATAACCTGAATTTACTGAAAGTCCAGGTTATATGCTCAATGGATTTTTGTCTTGCCTGATTTCCTGACAGGCATATTCCAGGATTTAAACTGAGAAAGAGTGGTTCTGGGAACGAGCAGTTATTTCTCACACATGAACTGGCAAACATACTGTGAGCTGTAATCAAAGCAGTAAAATGAAACATTAGTATGACACTGTAGGAGACTGTTTTTTTTTTTTTTTCCCCCCCGGCCAGGTAATGTTTCCAGTGAATATCTTTTCTAGCAGTGCTGCTGCCCTCAGTAAACTTCTCGTACTGCAAGATTCTCATGTCAAGCTTTGGCAGCACTTACTGTTTTTGTTACACTGGGATAGATTTTCTGGTATGTTTGTAGAAGAACTGTGGTTTGATAGTAGTCTTTCATTATTTTTGCCTCTGTATGGCTGTATTTTTCTGTGCAAAATATGTAAATGCATTTGACAGTTGGAGCTTTGACTCTTTAACAAATATGGTTCTGCTAGCATGTGTGTCTCTCTCTGCAGAAAGTTATTAGTCTCTATAACACATCTCTAAAATTAGCCACAATAGACTGAAAACAATGTGTGAATGGGTTTTATTTAGACTGATTTCTAGATTTACCTTGGCCTTCAGAGATCATGTTATTTGAGGATCCATATTAATCTCAGTCAACTGAGAGATTTATTTATTTATTTATTTATTTATTTAACCTCAGATATTAAGACCCCTATAAAATCTATGATATGAATATTTTTAATAATAAAAAGTAATCTTTAACCAATAGACCCCTGTATTATACTTTTCTTACAGTAAGTCCTGCAATATGATTGATGGCATTTGAATTAAACATTTAATTATAATTTTCTCAAGGTTTTAATATTGTAAAAGTTGTAAAAAAAAAAGTTGCACACTAATACTTTGTTGGGCCAGAATTAGAATTAATTATAGCATGCATTCAACCTTAATTCCTTTAATTACAACATTCATTCCCATTCAAAGTTGCGTTAATTTTTTACTGAGATATTGTGACCATTCAGTACATTCAGGTCATCACCTGACACTTCAAATTATGGCTGCATAACATTGCTGGGTCTAGACCCGTCCAACTCAAGCAAATCTAGATAATAAAACTGTCTCCGGAGACTTGTACAGTGGCCTTTATGCATTATGGGTGCATCACTCCTCTTCTTACACAGATGGACACATCGCTCTGCAATAGGGGCATTCTGTACCCATCCGAACACATGTATGCTATCCAACTGCACCAAAATCAAATCTTTATCCTACCTACAGTAACATGTTTTTTTTGGCCAGGCAGTGTACATCCAAAAGAGAAAGAAACAGTAAAATTTTTTACCATATGAATCATATGTTTGTTTGTTTTTTCTGCTTCTCCAGATTCAATTAAAAAGATATGTTAAAAAGGAACCTTTACTAGTGGCTATGTGGTTAGCACTGTCGCCTTGCACCTCCAGGATCCGAGGGTTGATTCATGCCTCGGATCTGTGTGCATGGAGCTTGCAATGTTCTCCCCGTGCTTGGTGCGTTTCCTCCAAATACTTCAGTTTCCTCCCACAGTCCAAAGACATGGAGATTAGATTAATTGGCATTCCCAAATTGTCTGTAATATGTGACTGTGTGTATGCGTGTGTGCCCGGCGATGGATTGGTACCCCGTCCAGGGTGTATCCCAACTGGGATAGGCTCCAGGACCCCTGCGACCCTGTATACAGCACAAAGCGGTATAGATGATGAGGAAGTGAATGAGTGATGTTAAGAAGATTAATAATCCTTTTCTTTTGCCTTATATGATGTCATACTTGAGGTTTCGCCTTGGTTATCAAGTACAGTAACATGAACCCTAATGAATAACCCTAATTCCCCTCGTGTAAAGATGAATTGATTTTAACTAAGTTTTAGTTTATGTGCTTGTCCAAACCATCATTTCGATTGAAAGACTGGGGGTCTTTTTATGAGTCTGAAAGCTTTCAGTCCGATTGGATTGCATTGATTTAACAGTTGCTAGTGCTCTCTCTCTCTCTCTCTCTCTCTCTCTCTCTCTCTGTGAGTGTATGTGAGGTTTATTAATATCTAGCTAAATACATGTTGGTTTGCTTGCCTATAAATGTCCTACTGTACAAATGAAAGTTTAATAGTAAATATAGTTACAAGGAGTGATTGAAGGGCCCAAGCACCAAGCAGCAGGGTGCATGTTTCATGAGCAATTGTTGGCATGCAGTTAGATTGCATCACTGAATATACATTTCAACTTTGAGCCCCAGAGCATGCTGTACAGTGGAATTATCCAACATTTCTAGAACGTCAATAAACCTGTCAATGATAATGAAATAATGAAATGTGATTATTAAACACATTTTCTTTTCACTTGTTAATCCAACAAATACAACAGTTAGTTCTAACCAAGTAAGTTGATTGGAAGAAAGGCATTCCACAAATGGTGACCATGGGAACATTTATCTATATCTCAGGTGGTCTAATAATTGTTAGTTAGATTATATATAATGTCCATCTTTTTACAACAATTTTATGACAACGTTTCTTTACATTAAAATGTATTAGTCCTTGTTATTGGATGCAATGCTTCATCACGCTCTGCATGTGTGTTTGAGTGTGTGTGTAGTGAGAGAGAGAGAGAGAGAGAGAGAGAGAGAGAGATGTGTGTGTGTGTGCGTGTGTGTGTGTGTTCATGCGTGCGTGTGAACACATTTTTAGATTTAATTCTATTAGTGTGACTGAGCTATTACTTTCTAGAGACTATCTATCTTGATATATCTAACCACTATCACCTGAGCATGAACCCTTTCTGTCTAAGTCTTGATGATTCATTTCGCAAATTCCAGTTGGCAAGAATCTGCCAAGACCCATAATGCAAAATTATTCAAAAACATACTAGTGTTTCTCACAGATCTGTAATGTTCTTGCAAGGCGGTCAAGGGACCAAAGGTTTGGGGGGCGGGGGTGGTGGGGAGAGTGGGGGGGGGGGGATTTGGGATTTAAAAGTTGCCGAGATATTTGCAGTTGTGTGTGGCTCCTCAGCAGTTGTCAGAAGCAGTGCTGAGCAGCTGAAAGAGGGTTCAAAGTGTTGCTACATTTTATTGCAAAAAGAAATTTATTTAAATCTATAATAAAAATTTTTATGTTTGAAAATGCATGGAGTGACTACATGGGAAATGGATTATCCCAAGTGATGGGATTGTGAATTAGATGATCCATAAGCTTACTGTACTTTTTGATGGTTGTGCTTGGACATCTTGTCCAATATGTCCAATATGCAAGCAATAATAGGAAAAGAGAATGTTTTAACATCATCGTTTTCTTTTCTTTTCCCATTTGGCTTCCCTCTGCGGTTAGCACTATTGGTGTGAAATTCACAAATTAGATCTGATTCAGTGAGTTGTCATCACGTAATTAGCAGAATGGAGTCTGCTAGGACTTTTGTGAAATTTAAATGATCAGAGAATCTCAGTATGAATGCATCTGTTCCCAGAGGGTCTCAGGAGCCTAATAAAGAACATATCTAAATAAACTGACCCAGGAGCTATCAAAACAACCCCAGGGCAAATGTCCGGAAAAATATCAATATCAATCAGTGTTTCATTCTAAAAATAACCCAGAGACGTTCTGCTAAATGAATTAAATCCAAGAAGGAATACGCACAACTGTGACCCTACCTAAACGAAGCCATCCACTTAACAAAGCCATTAACTGTGTAAGAAGAGCAGAGGAGCAACCAAGAGACCAAAGCTAACTCTAAAGTAGCTGATGAGATCCATGCCTCAGATGGGAGAAGCTGTTCATAGGACAACCATAGTCCAGACACTCCACAAAGACAGGCTTTTTGGAAGCGTGCCAAGCATATGAAATCCCATTTGTAGTCTGCCAAAACTCATGCTGGAGTCTCAGCAAACATGTGGAAATAGATTCTCCACTCTAATGAAAAGAAAATCAAACTTTTTGCCCTTGGCACCAAATGATATGGATTTGGTAGCCACCCAACTCTGCTTATCACCCTGAGAATGATTCCTCACAAAGACACATGGTCATAGTAGCCAAATGTTGAGAGCTACACAAATGAAGCCATTAAAATTCTTGAATGGAACATTAAATGTTTAAAAGGCCAATAATTAGGCACTAAACTAGGACATTGAAGAACATGTAGGTTATACATAAAGGGACATACAATGCAACGGTTCTTTATTGTCTGATTATGATTATGATTGTTATTATTATTATGTGTTAAATCAAATAGAGATAAAATTATATATTGCTGTTGATTTAAAAGCTTACATATGATGTTCTGGGGCTGAGTGTTTGAGTCATACCAAGTCATACCCATTCAGGTCTGGGATATTTTAAAGCATTACAAAGCATTTCCCACCAGATTCAAGCCTTTTCCAACCCACATTTAGCAATTATCAGTTAACCAAAAACCTGCTCTTAAGAGCATCATTAGCTCTTAAGAAACTAAGATGTAGCTCCATAACATCCTTGTTTTTAAATCCATGAAATAACACTCTTATATCCACACACAATAGATCTGTTGCTACTAAAAGTCCATGACAGTGGATAATCAAGTTTCATACCAATTTTCTGGTATTTCACACCATTGGTCTTTCTGACGAAACCCCCCCCCCCCCCCCCCCCATTTCACTCAGGCCTGGAACTGGCACAGCATCAAGCGGCTGGGGTTTGGGCATTGGCTGGGAATCAAACCTGAGCTGTCCACAGTGCCACCAATGCCCTCACCCCTAGAACACATCATCACTCCTCAAAAATTAAGATCCCAAAGATTTAGCATGCTTTATCATGCAATACAAGTTATTAAAAAACATTTTCCCCACAGTGTTCCTAAATTCAACTAGCAGGCTTCAGTATCTGAAGCTGAATCATGGGCAGTGAGCAAAGATCCACACTTGAGGTTTAGAATTTTTGCAAAACCAGCTCGGAATTGTCCCAGTCTGATGTGAAATTTTTTAACACACACGTTGCTGTTACTCTCTCAATGGTCTAATTCGAAACACACATCTGTGGTGTCTCTTTTGTGTCTTTTTTTTGGGGGGGTGGGGGGGGGGCAAATAAAATGGTGCCTTGTGAGCAGAGACTGAGGCAAGAGTTGGCTTTTCCCCCCTCAGGAACACTGTAAAAACCAGAAACACAGTAGAATCTGAAATGCAGGTTTATAAAGCAAAGCTATGCAACTTTAAAGAGAAATAAAAAGTAGGGAATGTGTTTATTTCACCTTTATTTTGCATGTAAAAGACTCACGAAACTGTCCAAAAAAGATCAAAAAGTAATTTTAATATATAATGTAAAATAGTAATTAGAGATATTCTGTGTTTTAGTGAAACTGCAATGAAACTTTTAAATGTGCCAAAGCTTTAAAAGCAGACGTTAACATTTATTATTTTTTTCCCCAGGTTGCTAGACATATTTTCAGAGTGCACCCATCTTATCATTCCTTATCATTCCTTATCATTTCTTAGTAGCTACTCGAATATTGATATGTCCAACCAAGTTTAAAACCATTCTCTGTTTCTTTTTCACCAGGTGGATAAAGTGTGTGGCCAGACTGTAACTGAGACGCAAACTGCTCACCCCACCACTGCTAGGATGATTTCCTCAGCAACACTTGCCCCAGAACCCACAACCAACCAGTCAGATTCTAACATCGGGAAACAGCTGGGAAGATTATCCCATCTACACAGGTTAGACAGCCCTTATAAGGTCCTTATCTGGTTTTGCATTATCTGGTATTTCAGAAATTTATTAAGGAATGTCAGAGACGATTTTTCTCAAAATAAAATCTTTTTTCAAATAATGAAAACGTGGTCGCTGATATCATGCAGAGATGTTGAGTTTGATATAACGGTGATGCAACAACTATCTGTAAACAGGAGTCTAGAGAGCAGATTGGCAGCAATCTCTCAGGGTGGGGGGAAGGCGTTGCATACCCACACTCTCACATCAGTCATGCCCATTAAAAAAGAGCGGACTAGATATTTTAAAAGCAATTGATTTAATAGCTTTTATGCCATTATAAATTATACCTAGTACTCTTTACATAATCACAGAAACTGCTTTATTTTATTTATTTATTTTTTACCATAGCCATTATGAGATCCCAAATAGGTACCGTAAATCAACAACGTCTGCACTTTGACATGATTTTTCGTAGGCAGTATCTGTGCCAGTCATTGAATAAATGTCTCACATTGCTTACTCACAGTCTTCTTCAGTATAAATGACCATGGAAGCAATGTGACTACAGTTAAGTGATTGTCCCAAGCCCTTTGATATTTACAAATGTCAGACATGAATACAGGAGCGCTGTCTGTTAGAGTGGCAGTGCTACAGATCCATATTGCACCAAGCTGGCAGACAGTATGTTGTACTTGGCAATGGGGATCTTTTGAAGCCTGAATGAAAGCAGCAGCAGGAGGTGGAAGTGGCACTTCCTGTTTGGATATTTTTTGTTTCTCTCAGCAGAAGCCAGTGAGAAAACAGTTAGACGCATGAGAAAAAAAAATATATATATATACAAAGTTTGCAGTTTATGAAAAGCTGAAAGCCACAAGATCCTGATCCAGTGACTATATTTATGCTTATTGATTTAGCCGTTATTTACATCAGATTGATTTAAGCATCCTGCAGCCACTGCAAGCAATAGACTAAAGTATAACATAGCTGTATGAAGAACAACTAAACACACAGAGAGGAACACAGTAAGAGGTACAGCTAAACTCAAGGAGATGAGAATGAACTTTTAAACTTTTAGGCCCCATGCCAGAACACAAGACCAAAATCTAAGCAAATCCAGTAGCAGTTTATTTATATACGATTCAAAGCTTCAGCTGCAAGATGTTTAACTGGGTTTAGCAAATGTTTTTTTTTTTTTTTCATTTTAGATGAGTACAGTACATGGTATAATAGCAAAGAAATGCAATTAAGTGAGTGAAAATAAAATATAATGATAATAATAATTATATATAAGATATTGTCTGTATAATGTACAACAGGATAAAATATAGTTATATAATAATGTAACATCTATTTTTTTTCTTCAAATATGTTTGTTCATGTTTCTGTACAGCGTTGTTTGTCATTAAGACGTTAAGAGTTAAGACGCATCAATGCCAAATGGCTGCTACATGTAATTTATATGAATGTGAATCCAGCCAGAGATGATTCTAGGATTTGATTTATGGGGGCCAAATGAGGACACAATGGCAAAAGCATGCTGTCGTGGTTGAGGAAATTAATAGAGTAATTACTAAAAAGTAATAAAAAGTAATATATCATGTTGACTTAACTTTTTTCTTTACTGTTTTGTGTGTAAAAGTTACCTAATACTAATTACTCATGTGGTATGATTATGTGCTTTATTACTTATGAGATTTTAGACTCCTAACTTTTACACACAAAACAATATTAAAGCAAAGTCAACATGACATATTACTTCATTGCATAATTAATTAAACTGCAACCAGTGACTCAGTATGCTACAGTGTCTCATCTGTTAATTTTGTCTTTTAACAATGTGTGTATGCTTTTAATCATATAAATATTTTGAGTGCCAAATGGCCTCCTATGAGAACATGAAAGTTTCTCTCAACTGCATTGTCTATATATCCTCATAAGAGTTATAATCATTTTGTCAGGTTTGTTCTGTTGGAAGACATTGATTTGGTTCATACTGTAGTTATCAGGTGTTAATAAAGACACAACAACAAGAATCCACGTCTCAAGAGGCTATTTAAAATATAATCAGTACATAAAATATATTATTACAAATATAACCGGGCTAAACATGGTATTGGTACTAAAAAGTGTCTCACCTAGATAAAAAGTGAATTTTCATATAGAATAATATAACACAATTCTTCATAATACATGTGTCCAAATCCATGCATATATTTCTTTTAACTATGCATACACATTTATATTTTTATCAGATAAAAAAAAAACACATTCGCTAAATACAATTCCATGCCCTTTTATGTAGTGTCCGTAACTTTTTAGAATTCAGATCTTAATTGTCAATGAGATGAAACCATGCCCATTTAGTTTTCACATGAAAAGACAAAAACCTGAAAAAGTGTTTTACTCTAAAATACAAAATTGTTAAGATATTGCAACATGAATTTGACATTGTTACAGCCACTACAGATTTTTTAAGCATTTTAAGCTTTTACCAAAAAACAATTTAAACAACGATTTGTACAGGGCTTATGCTTCTAGAAGCTTACAGCAATTTTATTACCAGTACTCATGAATAAATTTGAATAATTTGCATTTTAAAATATTATTATTTGAAGTGAGACAGTATAATGCTAAATCATTTACATTTTTGGAGCATATATAAAATTATTTCTTTAAATCGGCTGAAGTTAAAAACTTAAAGCAAGTTTGGTCACGTCCATGTTGCCTAAACTTTTGAAGTACAGTGGATCCTTGGTTTGTGAGTCACTTGGTCTATGAGCATTTTTCAAGACAAGCACAATTTTAAAATTAATTTTAACTTGTTAAACAAGCAAGGTCTTGAAATAGGAGTACTGTAGTACATATTCGCATTGTCTGCCGAGTGTCACGCCAATGTTTCTTCGCTCTCTCACGCTGTGAGATAATCGCCTCTCATGCGAGTGTACTGTTTACTATAACATTGTGACCACGTGTGTCTGTGTGCGCGTAAAAACATCTTTTTTATTTTGTGTCCAAGTGTAGTGACTGTTCTTTAGTAACTGTACTGCAACCATTGCACCCATGAAGAAAAAAAAGTTTAAAAAATAAATAAATAAATTAGCAGTGCAGGAGATCAATCTGTTTAACAACAATGCAATGTCATTTCCCAAAATCCTCAAAAGGAGGCAAAACCAAGTGTCATTATTAGCGCAGGTTCCTTTTTAAAGTCACACAAAAAGAAGAAGATTCTGATAACCAGACACTCTGTCAGAGAGGAGTTATTCCGTTGTGTGTGTGTGTGTGTGTGTGTGTGTGTGTGTGTGTGTGTGTGTGTGTGTGTGTGTGTGTGCGTGTGCACGCACAGGTTGATCTGTTTTATTTTTACTTGATATTTTGCATTAATTACTTTTTATGAATATTTTTGGGTTGTGGAATGAATCATCAGAGTTTCTATTATTTCTTATGGGGGAAATTCACTTTGATATACAAGTGATTTGATATACAAGCACACTTCTGGAATGCATTATGCTTGCGATCCAAGGTTTGAACTGTCGTTTCTTTGGAATACACATTTCTTTGTATTATATGTATAACATAAAAAATATATAAAATCAGCACCAATACTGTATATTAAAATAAAACATGTCTCTGCACATGTCCAACAGATTTACAGTATGTGGATCATCAAATGATTATACACCATACAGTAAAGGAGTATGTAGGGGAAAATTTAAGGATTTTTATGCTTTAATTTAAAACCTGACTCATGTGTGACTAAACCACAATAGTCACATACTGTACAGTAGCATGGATGACCGATTTAGTCAACAGGCAGCAGAAGAAAAAAGAAAACACTCAGTACATTTATAAAATATTGTACCAGTCTGACTAATTGTGTTAGTCCAACCAAAACCCGACTTAATCAATAAATCAAACTTCTGAAAGCTGGACTAACAGGCCCACATAATGTGGTTGGGAGTTGAGCTACTCTGGCACGTATAACTACAGTAAATCGGGTATAGAATTCGGACAAGGCGCTGTGTACTGTACATTCTCTACAGTTCCTGCCCTCAGCTTCGATTCAGAAGTTGAACAAAATGTGTAACAGTGGGAGAAACCGTGTGATTGTCTGCCTTCAGATAACACCATAAGCAAAGGGATACTATGCATCTCATTTGCACAAAAAGTAAAGCATACAGCTTACTATAATGCTAACAAGTTGAAAAAGGGGGCACATCGCCATCTATGGTAGCAGACATACTGTACTTGGACCGATAAATCAAATTGCTACCATGCTTGTACAATAAGACAAGGACAGAAATCCAATTAGATGGTCTGTTTGAGCTATAACCATAGCCGGACTTAACTCTGCAAGTAATCATACTGACTGATATTAAGACATGCATCCGTAGGGAGAAAGACTGTTTGATGGTACTGTTCCACTAAGCAACTTATCATAATAGGTTTGAATTTGCATGTGCATGTCTGACCTTTTCCCACAGGATCATAATTTTTTTTTTATATTATATATATATATATACCCATTTCCCTCCATTTCCCAAAGTCTGTGATTTTTTGTTTTCTCACAACTCACCCTCTTCCTGCTTGCCTCGTCTTCCCCCTGGACTGCTCCATAAACATGTGTGACGGGTTGATCAGCTCTCTCCCTCTGAAACCCACCAAACACAATAAAGATAGAAGTCTAAAAGAGATTTCTCGGTAAGCATGCACACACGCACACATGCACACACGCACACACGCACACACGCACACACACACACACACACACACACACACACACACACACACACACACACACACACACACACACACAAACAGAATCAATCACTTTCATTTATAGTGTATTTCATTTTGCATGTGTCCATTTTTAAAGATGAGTGATATTTCTCCATTAGTGCTGCCTGTATTAAATCTGTTACCACTCACTCACAGGATTGTACGATGATGTCACAACTCATCTGTTATTCAGCATGTGCATCACTCATTTTTATGCTCCCTCTAATGTTATGAAGTTGGGTTTAAATGCTTTCTTCTTTCGGTTCCAGTTTTACTTCTGTTTGTCATCTTTAAGCATTAGGTCATTAGAAAGTCTGTTGAAGGACAGTGGAACGAATGGGTCTATTTATTGAAGTGATATTTATTTATTATTTTTATTTATTTACAAATCATATTTTATTTGTTGATAGACTGTTTGCCTTTAATATCAAATACTGGTAATAGATTTTGCTGTATTACAGTTTTGGTGGCAACACTTCCACCTCATACCACTACAATATTATTATTATTATTATTATTATTATTATTATTATTATTATTATTAAAAGTAAAAGTTTCTACATCTTTCTGTAAGAAGATGTGAATCTGAATCTAGGTGGCTCTTACTTTACAAAATTTCATGTAGATGGGCAAATGCAAACATCACCTTGTATTTTTCCTTTTTATTCCAATCTGTTTTTTTTTTCCCCATATAATAATTCTGTGAAACAACAATTCTGTTTAAAGATGATATGTCTGCATGCATTGATTTGGAAATTTGTAACACTACTGTTCTAATGTTTTATTCTGCTCTCTCTCTCTCTCTCTCTCTCTCTCTCTCTCTCTCTCTCTCTCTCTCTCTCTCTCTCTCTCTCTCTCGCACTTTCATTGTATGTGTGTGTGAGTCACTTTTAGGGAGTTCATCAAGTATATTGTACGCTACAAGGCATTTTTTGCAGCCCTTCCAGAGATGCTATGTGAAGGAGAGGTTGTGCGAGATGAACCCACGTGTTGGGGCGGAAACGACGTTGTGGAAAGGTGAGTGTCACCTGCTAAATATTACTCTGTTCTTGGTCTCAAAGATCAAATGATTGCATAGCTTTGTTTAATAAAATTTTAAAAAAGGGTAAAATGACGGGTAGCGGGAGAATTTTTCGAATGATATGAGGAATACTTGAGAAGATTCAAATAGACGAAAATGTGAGCTAAAAAGAGGAGAAAGCATGGAGATTAAGATTTTATCCCCTATATTCACTGCATGCGTGTGTGGGTGGAGTTTGGCCACTCTTGAAAGTATACATTCATCTGTTTCACTCTGTGGATTACAGATAGGATAAAGGAATGCAGTGTGTATTTTTAAGAGAATTATCTTTCTCTCCAAGAGTCTCACTGCTAATTGCTTTTTAATGACTTATGTAGGCGTCACTGCTGGAGATGTTTACTTTAGGTTTTAATGCCTGGTTTTAATCTAAGCAACTGTGGAAAATGAGTCTAAAAATACCCATAAACTGAATAAACTTAAATGTAATCCTAAAAATTAAATGACAAATAGCTTAGTTAGCATTGCATCACACTAATCTAAATAGTGTTACATGTTTGTACAGTACTGTGCAAATGTATTAAGCCACCCATCATTTCTTCCTATTACATTACATTAAATAATGTAGATTAAATTAGAGAAATAGGAATAGATGGGAATTGTTTATGTAACAACTTCAGCATCAATTTCATTTCCCCTCTCGTCTGTTCCAACCACTCAGCATTCAGCATCACCAGTGTACTAATCACCGGCCTGATCATCAGTCATCATCTGCACCTGTTTATCACTAGTTTGTTCATGCCTTAAGTTAGATGGGTTTTTATGCTTGAATGATTCAAAGGCCATTATGTGGCTTAAAAAAACAAACAAACAAAAAACACTTTATCTTGTATCCAGGGTCACAGGGGGCCTGGAGCGTATCCCAGGAGACTTAGGGCAGGAGGCAGGATACACCTTGGACGGGGTGGCAATTCCTCGCACACATACAGTACACACACTATGGAACATTTGGGGAAAAAAAACACCAAGCACAGGGAGAATGTGCCAACTCAATGCACACAGAGCCCGAGGTGGGAATTAAACCCAGACCCTGGAAGTGCAAGGCGACAGTGCTAACCATTAAGCCAGTATGCCGCCCCAAATCTGACTCTTTGGAAGCAAAATATGAAGAAATATTGCAAAGTACTGTAGTTATGAATCGAATGATTTATTTTTGGGTATAGCCATTTTCCATTAAAACTACAGAATTGCTATTTTATTCCACCAAAATGCTCATTGACTCACATACACTCTTTATTCCAACTTCATAATTGCCTTCATATAAGGGTGCTACAGTTAATTTACAAGATATTCTATTTTACCCGTTATTTAAAAGAAATATTTGCATGAAGCAAGAATTCATCATTGAATTGAATTGTTAATGAGCTATTGTTATAGTGTTAGTCATCTGATGAACATCTATTAAAATACTTAAATGTTTTGTGTTATAAAAGTGAAATTAGGCTACATGTTTTAGTAATATGCAGACAAGAGTTTCCTTAGTTATTTCTTAAATTATTAATGTTTATCACATAAAATTTATAGTTTCTACATCATAAAAAATGCTGGGTTAAAAACAACCCAGTTTGGGCTGTTTTTAACCCAGCTGCAGTTAATTTAACCCAGCAAAATGGTTTATTTATTTAACCCAGCAAGATGGGTAAAATATTCAATCCAAATGCTATGTCATATTTAACTATAATGCTGGGTTAATTCTACCTCACAAATAGGTTATTATTATTTTTATGTTTTACATGTCTATGTTAAATTACTTTGATAAACTGGTCTATTACAAAAAAAAAGCTCTAAGTTTTGCAAACCATACATACCTGTATATGCAATAAACACCCAATTAATTGTACAAATCATAGAAAAAATCTTTATATTTATTTTTCAAAAGCACAAGCTCAGATAATACAAAACAAGATCAACAGCGACATCATTACGATACATTACTCAGAAGCACTAATGCCTGAAAGCAGTGCTGGTCATTATCTCCCAACATCAGGATGTAGGGGTTTGGCCTTGACACTTCAGCCTGCTGGAGATATTCCACGGTGTTGGTTCCAACCTTAGAAAGAAAGAAATTAAATGAAAGTAAAACTTTATGGAAAAATCGAGAGGGTTGGCTAGTATGCATATTTGTAAGAAGATTAGAGTTTTGTAACACCTCAGCTTTTTATATGTGGTTGCTAACGCTAGAAACCTAGCTAAATGCTAGCGTCATGCTGACACTACAGTTAACAGTTTAGCTTTCATTCATCACTTCACCTTCATACACCCTGCAAGCATCTACAAAGAAAGCTAAAAAGCTCAGACAATTTTGCAGTTTCTTTTATACACAAGTGGGGTTCTTTGGTTTGGCTAGCTAGCAGCCATTGTCAGATAAACTAGCATGCTATTCTACCTCACAAAACTTTCAGCCTGAAAAACTTTTCAGGCTGAAAGTTTGAGTGTAACTTTAACACGGTAACAGTAATAAATGTGACATACAGTAAACAAATTCAGTCATAGGTGAGTGTGTATACATACCTTATATTTAATGTTTACATTTCTTCTTAAATGCGTGAGGAGGAAGACCAAAAAACAGACATGAAGCTGACACAGCCACTGAATACACCGGTGAACTTCGGGGGGAGGGGCGGTCACGTCTGTGACAAGCTGTCACTAGCTAACCCAACTCCAACCCAGCAAGCTGGGTTAAACAAAAAGTACCCAATTCCCTGTAAATAACCCAGAAAAATTACCCAACAGAGGCAACCCAGCATTTGGGTGTTTGGGTAGTAAAAATATGCATTTTTTAGTGTGTATTCAACAATAATATAGTCTATTACATAGCTATATCCTATATTGGACAAATAGTGAACAGGAAGGTAAATTATTGAGCCTAACTGTGTCAATTACTTCAGCAGTTCAACAATAATCCGCCAAATCTGGTTACATATGTATCTATAAAACATATATTATATTGCTTCATACTTTTGGGGAATACAGATATGTTATACAGATAATGTTTTCGTTATCGGTGGCAGTAAACTAAGATTTAAACTCAGTGTGCGCTCATTCCAATAGCCATATTTCAGCACTTAATGTCTGGTTTGAATGTTAAAAACAACACATTATCACTGTCCTGTGTAAAAGCTGTGTTTTATTGCTTTCAAGTCGAGACTCAGAACTGAATGTGACCCTCAATCATCCTTGAGCCTATGCTGTTAGGTCACCCAGCAAATACTTGTCTGCTTCCTAAACGTCTGGCTTCGCTTCTTAATAATAACTCAGCGATCATGAAACGATTTTCACTGTCACCATCTCTGTCCTTTTTTTAAGCTGCTTGTAATGCCATTTATTCCCCACTTATTCTCTGAGCCAAAATTGTCCCATTTTGAGTCTATTTCCATGGCAGCACCCACAATCTTAGCAAACAACAGAGGGAACTTTACTTTCCATTAATGTCACTAAACAGACGAGAGAGAGGGGGGGAGAGAGAGAGAGAGAGAGAGAGAGAGAGTCATTGAGAGACTCATTCATATTTGGTAATGCTGAACATGTACAAATGATGTCATGTAAGCATTCCGCTAGCCCATGTTTATAATTTTTCGTGCACACAGACACTTTGGAGACAGATTAACAAGACAGAACTCTAATCTTAGAATAATTCCACTGGATTTCGTGAGGATTAAGTTGTATAAAAAAAACTGTGGCCCTCAACCCAACTCCTCACCATAAACTCTTAACCTATTGCACAGCTTTGAACATTGGCTTGTGATTATCTTTACCTATTTTCCATGGTAACAATAATTTTTATGCAATCATTTAAGAATTTTAATTTATGCATCACATTTTCCTTGAGCTTTTTCCCTTTCTCATGGTCTCCATATCAGATCATTCGATCAGAAAGTTATTGGCACAGGTTTTATGCCAGATGCCGTTCCTGTCACAACCCATCTATTTCTCCAGGCTTGGAACTAGCACTGAGGATGCCCTGCATCTCCACTGGCTGGGTATTTTATACTGTAGGCATAGACCCACAGTAGCAACCCAGCAGTTTTGAGGCTGAAACTCACAATCAGCAACCCAGTGCTTTGACCCCCTACATGACCAGTCTCATCAAATCAGCTATTAGGTCGAATTTTGGGTGATATAAGTTATGCATATTTTAATATTCCTGGTTCAAAAAGCTCCACTGTGATGTCAGGTCCATTACTGTATCATGTCCAGTTGGTCAGATTTAAGTACCTACTTACTTACTTACTTACTTGCTTACTTACTTATTTATTACTAGGGTCTCGGAAAATGCTTTTTAAATAGGAAAAAGGGAATCCTATGCCTCATATTGATTGAAAATTAGGATTTTTCTGCTGCCCCTAAAAAAAAAAAAAAACTTTGCTTAAGCATAGATTTATAGCAAAACAATCATGTATTTCTATAACAACCAAAGTAACCAGCTTGGATAGTGTTCATTTGAGCACTTTAAAACAACATTTAGGATTAACACGTTCTCAATATTGTTAAAGGTTCTGGAAGATAAGGTACTTATCAACAGATTTTTGGCTAAAATTGAAAATTTTATATTTTGCACCTAATGCACTCTATTGGCCATAATGCAAATTGCAGCACAGTGACCTTTTTTCTGGAATATATCAAAGGCTGTTATAAAGCTACCATAAGAGAGCAGGGTCAGCTGTGATGGCGCTCCCCTGGAGCAGATATTGTTAAAGTCTGGGGTGGGGCTGAGGCTTGAACCCCAAACCTTCTGAACCGTAGTAGAAAAGTAGTGAACTACAGTATTACGCAACCCCTGCCTCTAAGATTATTCACAATATATTTCTCTCTGTATTCAAGGAGGACGAGATATCACACTTGTGTGTAATGCATTATTGTAATGCCTAATTAATTATAAATGGGAAGAGTTTCCTATCAGAAAAATTATTTCTGAAAAATTGCTTTAGTATTACTGTGTATTAAATTATGTAATATGTAAAAATCCTGCAATATTCAAAGTACCGTGTAATACAAATAAGATCAATTGAGTGAAACCGCATCTAATTTCTAAGACAATTTCTAAGTAATTACTATGGAGTTTAAATCAAACTAAAAGTGGTAACTGCATAGTTAGAAAACTGTAATAATATTGAAGAAATATTCTCAGCTCTGTTGTTGACAGAACTGATGTAGTCATTCAGAGCGGTGCATGCGAAGGGACGTAATAAAATTGATAGCAGATGTGTATTTTATTAATAACCCCATGCTATAATACTATATTTGTTATGGTATGCAGTTATAGCTATGCAGCAATAGAGACCTGCAATCCCACTGGAAACTATTCATAAATCTCCCATCACTCTCCCTTCATGAATGCAGCCTACATTGTGCTCATTGTGAGTAATCGTGTGCATATCTAGGCTGTGCCTTTACCATATAATGCCCTGAAAGTCTCCTCTTGCTACAATATGGGAAAATATGGAGGTTACTTTTCAGATTCATCTGTTTATTTCATTAAAGTGTGCGATCATGTCCACAAATATCTCTGTGTTAATATTAGTGCATGTCTGTCTTTTTTATGTAGAATGTAGAATAATAATTTTAAAAAATTGACAGTGGGAAAAAAATGAGAAAGAAAAATATACAGTGAGAAGCATATAAGAAATCCATAAGAGACTACCTGCCACCTCCTACAGTATGTGTATGTGTATGTGTGTGTGTGTGTGTGTTCCTGTCTGCAATACCAGATGTGTGAATGGTAAGCTAATGGATTGGTGTAAGCGGATAAAAATGTGTGGCATCCTGTGTGACAAACATTCAAACAGCACTCACACAAACACACACGAGTGTGTGACACATGGAAGCTGGCAGTCATAATATGTCAAAGGCAGATTGCTTTCACAGAGGCTTTTACAAGCATCGATGCCATAGGGACGGAAAACAGTCAGGAATAACACAAACAAATCCGTAAAAAAAAAAACATCTAAGCTTCAGCTACTTCAGAACCAGAACTTGAGGTGAGTTTGAAGCAGAAAGACAGTGAACAACAATATTTGGGAAAGAGATAATTATCTAGGCGTCGTCCTTGTTAAAGCTGTGGTGGATCAAACAGTGTCAGCAATAATTACGTGGCTGTAACGAGAATGAAAATTTTAGTGATGTAGAAAATATATTAAAAATAAAATAAAAAAGATAATTTAATTGGATTTAAAATAAAAAATATATAGTACTATTATCTAAGTACAATAATAAATAAACATTTGTGCAAGTACAGTAGACTTACAAGTGTCTAGATCTTAACTAATACAACACAACACTTTCTAAAACCCCATATATAATTCAGATTGCACAGTCCTAGTATCATCGGAACTAAATATACAGTAATTGTCAGACACGTCCCCCTAAGCTGCTCCCGGGACACGGGAGAATCACTCATTATTACTGATTGAGTTGTCTTGGAATGCAGTATTATCTGCATAGTAGACTGCATTCTACCACTATATTATCAGGATGCCACTGTTTCCAAATTGAATTTGGCTGCTGAAGATGCAACAGAGGTCCAGGCCTAACTGGTGTATTTTCTAGTTACAGCCATGTATGCTTACACATGTTCATTTATTCCTAGGAGGCATTTACATTCAACAATCGACCTATAGTTCACAATGGGTGTGGTGACTCACGTGGCTAAGGCTCTAGGTTGGTGATTTGAGGATTGCCACACGTTATAATATCTAGCCACTGCCTGCAGGTCCCAAAAATGAGAGGGCTGCATCAGGAAGGGTATCCGGCATTAAACCTGTGCCAAGTTGTGTATGGTTTAAAGTTTAATCAACTGACAGTACAACCTATTTTAAACCAACCTGGGGAAAGCCACAATGTTATGAAGAATTGCATCAGGATTTGCCTCTTTACTCTTAACAAATTTAACAGTTATGAGAACAGGGATTTTTAAAATTTATTTAATTTTTGAGAACATATCTTATATACAGTGGTCCACCATATATAAAAATTGGTGAAATGCTTTTCTTTACATTAGTCCATCCATCCGTCTAGGAACCTCTGTAGTCCAACTAGGGACCGTGGAGGCCAATGGTGACAATTCTATTTATTCCCATTTGTACGACCGTGGTAGAACCTCCGATCAACATTCACACACACACACAGTCACACACTATGGACAATTTGTGAATGCCAGTTAGCCTAATCTGCATGTCTTTGGACTGTGGGAGAAAACCGGAGAATCCATAGTGTGCAGGGAGAACACACAAACTCCATGCACACAGACCTAATGCGCGAACCGAACCCAAGTTACCGTGCCACCCTTTACATTAGTTAGTTACATTAGTTTACATAAAAAAATGTGAAAAGCCAAAAGATGCTCAACTGTAGGTGGTGTAACAGTACCCTTGTGGCAAATTAGCTTTCCTTTGGGCAACCACTATAAAGAATATTTTGACCCTAATCCAGTAATACTAGCAAACATATTTGATAGTTCAGAAGCAAACAAGAGTTATGAAGAGCTTTATTTTATGCATTTTTAGATAGAAAAAAAGGTTGGTTGCTGTACATTTTATGGCACAGTTCAAAATGATTATTAGAACAGGGATTTAAGATAATTTCCACAGGGATTTTTGAGGAAATAAAATTATCCTGCACTGTCTGGAATGACAGCTAGACATTTCTGGTTTGTGTTTTCACTGCAACAATTTTTACATACATGTAGCATTTTGGCATTTCTGCTTTTTTAATACCCTTGTGACTCACAGGAAACACAGACTCTTTTCTTTTAGGAAATTCTCTATTTATTTGCATAACCTCTTGCTTCCTAAAAATGTTTTTCTCAAAACTACTACTAATACTATAAAAAAAAAGTGTGAACTTGTTTAACTGTATAGCCTTTTTCTACAACTTGCCATGATTGGTACGGCACCCTAAAAGCCTCACCACACTGAACTTTAGTAAAAATAAATATATACAAGAAAAAAAAAAGGCCTTGGTTCCAGTGGGAAGGTTGTGAGATTCTGAAAACGTTTCTGGGTTCCTTCAAACACAGTTCATATGCTTAAAGCCACATGATGTAAGATTTTGGAATCTTGTAGAAAATGGTATTGTAAGCTACTCTGGGAAAAAAAAAAGACTTAATAATGTGAGTGTTACTGAGCTTGTTCGAAAGTATGTGCAATATCTCATATGTGTACATAGATACAAGTAGATATTTATTGGCATTTTAAATGTAAAAAATTTTAAAGTAGGGAATGTCCATGAATGATGATCCTGGCCAAGGTGGCTTGGAATCCAACATTCAGAGAGCAGAACGCCTGATCCTTGAAATTCGACAGATAACTTTGCCAATTTGTGGAATAGACGCATCTGTCATTCATGCGCACCACTTACACATAACAGGAACTCGACTTGGAGTTACTGCCACATCCGTCGAACAGACCTGACCTCCTTCTAAACCATTTACACATGTTTGGGCAATATAAAGGAGTTCCTGGGAGACCAGCACTTCAGACGTGAAGCAAGCATGGCTCTACAGTATACTAAGGAAACTTTCTACCTTGATGGTATTCACACACTAGGGAAACACAGGGATAAGTGTAGCAGGGGATTATATAGAGAAATGAAGGTAGTTTTTACACACATAATTGTGTTCTGTTATTCTGGACAATCCAAATCAAAAGTTCCAGTTTGATTTTAACGGTCCTGAAAGAATAGAATAAGTTCTGCTGCAAGTAATATGCCTAAGTACGGTAGTAATAATGCAACTGAAAATATTTAGTATGATAATATGCAGTATGCATTTTGGGACAGAAACTAACCCTATACAGCAAGACGTTGTTCATTGTTTCTTGCTTGTTATCAAACCGTATTTGATAGAATGTTTTGACCAAGTTGTTGACTTTTTGTTTTAGCTCCTGCTAACCAATTGCTAAAAAAATGTTTTTATATTACAAATAAAACTTGTATATACATTTCCTTCAAGATGAGTCTTTCACAATGACGTGGCCTCAGCTGCGCACTCTTGGCTTTGTACTGGGTTCAAGATGACTGGACTTTCAGGGTTAAAGCTCAAATTCAGGATGAAGCAAAAGCAACAAAAACAGATGTAAAAGAAGTGAATCCCATTTTCATGTTCCACATTCTCTTACATTTACATAAACATTTTCCAGGTGGATTTTATTTGCGTCCAATGTTAACAGGACACTCTGTGCTCTCTAGGAGTGTCATCTAGCATTCACTGGTTTCCCACCAAATCAGGCAACAAATACGTTCTTTAGCTGTTCAACAACAAACGAGAACTCACTTAGTCCTTTTATTATCTCATAGTGTAACATTGGATTCATTCACTCTCTTACCCGCATTTGCTTCGTTTACATTCTAACACTCTGCCTCTTGCTAGCTTTTTTTACATTTACATTTATACATTTGGCAGACGCTCTTAACCATAGAAGACTTACAGAAGTGCTTTCAAGTTTCCATCATTGGCTAGATCCTTACACCGGTTACAAGGTTACTTTCTACGTTCCATCAGTCACTGTTGGGAATTATTATCATTTTTTTTTGTTTTTTTGGAATTAACCCAAATATTTAAGAAATATTTACATTGGCACCCTTATTTAGAGCAACTTATGTTTTTATCACATTATACCTCCAAGCAGTTGAGGGATAAGGGCCTTGCTCAAGGGCCCAACAGTGATAACTGGTTTTTGCTAGTCACTGAACAGCCAGCCTTTTTACATACAGTATATACAGTATAGACCTAAAGTTTGGACACACCTTCCCATTCAAAGAGGTTGAATTTGCATTATGGCAAGAAAAAAGCTGCTAAGTAAAGAATAACACTTGGCCATTATTACTTGATGGTAATGAAGGTCAGTCAGTCCGAAAAATGGGGAAAACTTTGAAAGTGTCCCCAAGTGCAGTCACAAAAACCATCAAGCGCTACAAAGAAACTGGCTCACATGCGGACCGTCCCAGGAAAAGAAGACCAAGAGTCACCTCTGCTGCGGAGGATAAGTTCATCCGAGTCACCAGCCTCAGAAATCGCAGGTTAACAGCAGCTCAGATCAGAGAGCAGGTCAATGCCACACAGAGTTCTAGCAGCAGACACGTCTCTAGAACAACTGTTAAGAGGAGACTGTGTGAATCAGGCCTTCATGGTAGAATATCTGCTAGGAAACCACTGCTAAGGACAGGCAACAAGCAGAAGAGACGCTTTTGGGCTAAAGAACACAATAAAGAAATTCTTTGAATGAGAAGGTGTGTCCAAACTTTTGGTCTGTATTGTATACTGTATATTACATTTTAGCATTTGGCAGACACCCTTATCCGGAGCAACTTATGTTTTTATCACATTATACATCCGAGCAGTTGATGGTTAAGTGCCTTGCTCAAGGGCCCAACAGTGATAACCTAGGGGTGGTGGAGTTTGAATCTGGGACCTTACGCACTATAGATTAATGCCTTAACCACTGCACCTACACCTGTCCCATATTCATACCTCTGAAGTTGGTGAGTAATGAGGTTTAATGTGTCCAAGCTATGGTAAAACATATGCTAACAAATTTTCTATCCCTGATACAGCAATGAATGTGACTGGCCATAGTAGGTCCTTAGGAGTATCATACAGCACTTTTCATCTGACCAAACATCATATTCACATGACCCATAACTTAATTCCACAAGTCAGATGTGATGAGATTGTTTTGCAGAAATTAATTGTCATATGTTTATGATAAAAACAGACGCTGATTATACATATGCAGTTTTTCAACTGTGGGTTCATCAAAATGTTTTGAAATTGAACATACAGTACATTTCTCCTTCTCTCTCCCCATTTCTGGCTGTGTGTGTGTGTGTGTGTGTGTGTGTGTGTGTGTGTGTGTGTGTGTGTGTGT
>JAAGKR010003184.1:54513-73033 GCA_011419295.1 Clarias macrocephalus
TCAATGCCACACAGAGTTCTAGCAGCAGACACGTCTCTAGAACAACTGTTAAGAGGAGACTGTGTGAATCAGGCCTTCATGGTGGAATATCTGCTAGGAAACCACTGCTAAGGACAGGCAACAAGCAAAAGAGACTTTGAATGAGAAGGTGTGTCTAAACTTCTGTATTGTATACTGTATATTACATTTTAGCATTTGGCAGACACCCTTATCCAGAGCAACTTATGATTTTATCACATTATACATCCGAGCAGTTGATGGTTAAGTGCCTTGCTCAAGGGCCCAACAGTGATAACCTAGGGGTGGTGGAGTTTGAATCTGGGACCTTACGCACTATAGATTAATGCCTTAACCACTGCACCTACACCTGTCCCATATTCATACCTCTGAAGTTGGTGAGTAATGAGGTTTAATGTGTCCAAGCTATGGTAAAACATATGCTAACAAATTTTCTATCCCTGATACAGCAATGAATGTGACTGGCCATAGTAGGTCCTTAGGAGTATCATACAGCACTTTTCATCTGACCAAACATCATATTCACATGACCCATAACTTAATTCCACAAGTCAGATGTGATGAGATTGTTTTGCAGAAATTAATTGTCATATGTTTATGATAAAAACAGACGCTGATTATACATATGCAGTTTTTCAACTGTGGGTTCATCAAAATGTTTTGAAATTGAACATACAGTACATTTCTCCTTCTCTCTCCCCATTTCTGGCTGTGTGTGTGTGTGTGTGTGTGTGTGTGTGTGTGTGTGTGTGTGTGTGTGTGTGTGTGTGTGTGTGTGTGTGTGTGTGTGTGTGTGTGTGTGTGTGTTTTGGGGAGTTCAAATATTTTATTACTGAAAAACATATAAGCGTGTGAACAAATCTCTGTCATTTTAGAGTAGTGCACACAGAGATGATTGAATCTGTCACTGAAATTTCACCCCGGTTCATTTGATTGATGAACTGGTTAACAGCAAATGAATACCGTGTGAATGACGCTAAGTGTGTGGTGTTGATCACTGATATGAGCATATGTGTATAATATCCCAGTGTTCAGTGCATGTATTTGGAGGGCACATTCCCCGGCTGGGCGTAGGGATTCTCTCTCCCACTGTTTCCCACACCCTGCTCACAGGAGGGCCTTTGTTCCTGGTTTAGGCAGTGCTTCAGCTCCGCAGTCTACAATGAGCCTTCTTCACCCAAGCAGCCCAAACACACCTCTATTATAGCGAACCCGCTCTCATGCCAACATCATATGATGTCCACTGAGTGACGTTTTGTTGCGTTTCATAAATATGCATTTGTGAGAAATGACATGGCCATTAAACCCACCATTCGAACTAAGTTTATGCCTTCAAAACTTTTGCAAATACTGCTCTACAGCACGGTGACATGGAGATTTAATATTTACTGCAGTGATAAATATGCTTCATCTGGAAACAGGTTTTTTAAGCCTAACTCATGCACGTAACTGAGTAGCTTCTCATTTTTTAAAACATCTTGGGAATATGTGCCCTGTGTCCATGGAAAAGATGACACTGTGTTTCAGAAGATCAAATTGACCTGCTACAAGCAAAAAAAAAAAAAAAAACAACAGCACAACTAAGGGGGAATTATTGGAATTGGGTTAAGAATGTCAACTTTATGACAGAAATGTAGTCAGAAAAAATATACAAAAAAAAAAAAATGAATGGCTGTGATTTGAACTCTTTTAAAAGCTTGGTAAAGTTGCTTTGCGACAATACAAACTATTGAGAGAAAAAGCTCTGTGGCCATAAGAAAACCACTTGTTAGTGAGACTAGTCAGAAAAAAAAAGAAAACTAAGGCCTTAGTTTGCTAGGAAGCATAAAGATTGGGCTTCAAAACAATGGAAAAAGGGTCATGTGATCCAATGAGTCCAGATTGATCCTATTCCAGAGAGTTGCACACATCATGCATCAAGAAATGTTATATGGCTATTAAATTAACTCAGCTAACTACTGGAATGTACTGAATGACCAGATTGTCATACAGTATCAATGGATATTTTTATTTCCTGAAGTCTCTAGGTGACTGATTGTATGGTTGGGTGTTGCTGTTGGGCCTTTGAGCGACCTATCTGTTTCAGGGGTGCTGTCTCCTGGCTGACCCTGTGCTCTGATTCCAGCTTTCTAACTGGGATATGTGGAAAAAAAAAAAAGCATTTCACTGTGCTGTAAGCTACACGTGGCAAATAACTAAAGCCTATCTTTAAGAGTGGTTCTGGGAGCATGAGGAATCATTTTCACACATGAATTGGCCATCACAGAGTCCTGATCTTAACCTCACTTAAACCGTTTGATGTACGAGTTGTTCAACTCTCCCATGATCAACAAAAGATCTGGGCAAAAATAAATAAATGCAGCTCTGGACAGAAATAAATAGTGATGTTGGATACGTTTTTTGAAGCAGTTCAACCATGAATGAGACCATGATTAAAACAAAAGGTGGTCCAATGAAATATTAGAGTGCGATAGTTTTCTTCTTTCTGAGTTTTTATCTATTTGTTTTAGTTTGGCCGGGCAGTTTCGATAAGGTTGTTTGAGTTGTGTGAGATTCCAAAAAGATAGAGAGAGAGAGAGAGAGAGAGAGAGAGAGAGAGAGAGAGAGAGAGATAGTTTAAATAATAATAATAATAATAATAATAATAATAATAATAATAATAATAATAATAAATCCATTATGGACACCAGTTTAATTCTTATGGACTTCTTTTTCTTTCATTTTTGACCAATTCTGCTCTTGCATCACACATTCATCTTCACCACCTTCTTTATCCTGGTAGAACTCCCATTAGTTCCACAGCATATCCCAGGGACACTGGGTGTGGATAAAAGCAAACTGTATACTGTGGATGTGATACCAGTCCATCACAGGGCTTTAGCTACTAGATGCACAAACACTTACAGCTAAAATAATTGCATATGAAATAAAATAAATTATCTCTAATCAGTCTTGTTGTATGTTACTCCTGTCAATCACCTGTCAGGTGCAAAACTTTTACACATTACGTGGTCACACCAGTCAGAAAATAGCTGCAACATGGGCAATGTGTAAGGAAATTCCTCACATGGACAAGTTTTCTATTACAATACATATACTGGTCTGAAATGACTGTTCTATTAGATTTAGAAAAACCATGTCACTCTGTCTGTACCAGGGGACACAGTCAGTGCTTTCCCATTATCTGCAGACTATAGGTTTGACCTGAAGAACAAACAAATGCCCTAGGTCCTCTCAATTATTATAAAGGCACACCCATGCAAACACACTTTTCTACAGAAAGACAAGCCTGCTTTAATATAAGCGAATACACCCAGGCAAATGCTGTCCAGAAAGCAGATTGTTTGCATGGATGAGTGTGTTTGCTAGGATGACTTGATTCCCTTTCTAACAACAGGATGCTCCACATGAATTATAGCCACAGGCAGAGAAAGAGGAATGCCTTGGTGGGGTGTGTGTGTCTCTGTGTGTGTACTCTTGGATAAAAAGGTTATATAGTCCATGGCTTCAGAGCAATTCTTAATGTCTCATATCAGAAAGATCAGTCAGCTCCACCAATCATAACACTGAACCTTTTTACATGGATGTGGAGAAACAGCAAGAGTAGAGATAGATTGAGAGAGAAAAGGCAGAGAGAAATAGAAGAGCAAAAGATAACAGGAGAAAAAAAATCTTAGTAATGCAAGACTGAGTGAAAATAAGAGACTGAACAAAATTAAAGTGTGAAGGGAAAAAAAGAGCCATATATAAAAATGTATCTATAGTTTTTTTTCTATATATATATATATATATATATTTAGTGATCCTGAACTCAATTGCACGTAACTCACCTTTGTATTCAGGTAGCATAATGTTTTTTATACCATACTGCCATACTCTTTCCATACTGCCATACTCTATACCTTTTCGAATGATTGATTGAACAATGCTCTGTGAGATGTTCAAAGCTTGGGATATTTGTTTATAACCGAACCCTTCTTTAAACTTTATCTCTGACCTGTCTGGTGTTTTCCTTGGGCTTCATAATCTCACACTTGCAGCATGTTCACTAATGTTCACTAACAAACATCTGAGGGCTTCACAGAACAGCTGTATTTATACTGAGATTACAGTACACACAGCTGGATTCTGTGACTTCTGAAGGTGATTGGTTCCACTAGATTTTAGTTACGGGTATCAGAGTAAAGGGGACTGAGTACAAATGCGTGCCACACTTTTATTCTTTTAAATCTAAAAAAATAATAATAATAATAATAAAATCAATAAAATCCTGATGAAATACATTTATGTTTTTGAGGGTATGAATATGTTTACAAGGCACTGTATATATACATACAATCAATATTGTGCAAAAGTCTCACCCTTTTATTCTTCATATTTTGCTTCCAAAGAGACATTCTTATATTTTAATGTAGTCCTGAGGAATAGTTCTCCAGGATTTCTGAGGAACATTTAAACTCTCATTTTTGTCAAGATTTTGGCTCTCATGTTCAGTCCAATTTTCAGACCATCCTCAGAAAATTTTTGTTTGTTAAGACACACATTGACCTATGAATCATTCAGTCATAAAAGAATCTAACTTAAGGCATAAACCGGTGAGAAACAGGTGCAGATGCTGCAGGTGATGACAATCAAAATGAGGTTGCTGCTGAGGTTGTTCCATAAACAAGCATTTTTTAAAGTTTAACTAACAATTAAATAATTCAAAATCAAACAATAATTTAATAATTTAAGTTTTTATATATACGCACACACATACAGTACACATATATACAGTATATACAGTATATCCCATCCCTAGAAATAAGCAATCCTGTGTCCTGGATAAAAAGTGATGTCTATATATTCAGTTTCTTGACTTAATATTTACTACCTCGTTTCCTTTGACCTCCCCTTTGCCATGCTCATCCATCTTCTGCTAGAAACAGATGTGATGCATTATATCATTAAAAGAGCCATGCTGTAAAACACAGAAACATCCAGATATCCATTTGCAGCTACAATTGGGACTCCAACTGGAGAACAAGCTGAGAGATGAAAGATATATACACAAATTGAGGTATGGTGACTTGTAAAAGCACCAAACAATAGTTCAGAGATGAAATAAATAAACTAGAGATGGAGACAAAGAGAGAGGAGGCCAGGATGGATGAGCTGGATAGGTTTTTTGGAGCACTCCCTCTGGGAAGATCAGAGAGACAGGAACTGGCAGTGAGTAGGGAGTCTCTGTATGATCAAGCATCTTAGGCCCAGTTCCAGTATGTAGGCCTGCTCTGAAGATGCCTTCTATAATCAGATCAACTGCTGTATAAGTGCTGATCCATCAAGAATGTTCCCTTCACTGTTCCCTTCACATTGCATGACCTACAAATTCCTGCAGTCCGCCTTCGCACTGCCGTGGTCTGGAGGAAGAGTGTTGTAAAAAGTTGAACAGGGTTGGAGGATTACTGAGGATGGTTCCAAGGACCCTGAGTGACACGTGGCCTTTTAAAATGCTGTGACACTTGAAAAGGGTTGCCATTATATTATGGACCCAGAATCTGTAACAGTGTACAACTAAAGTATCTAAAGTATACAACTTTAAAATCATATCCATCGATAAAAAATCCAAAATTGCTCATAATTATTCTTAAGGTTAAAAAGTAGTTATATATAGATATCATACCTTTCCTATACATCATATTCCTGTAAATGATTAAGTTATTCATTTTCACTTCTTATTGCTGGCTCTAATTTACTTGTATACGCTTAGAAATTTAACCCAGGTCATAAATCTAAAGGTTGTCATGTCTTTTTAGCTGCTAATGCTGTCTCGTTGTGTAAGGCAAATAGGATGTACCTCCATTGTTTAAGCGCAAATCCCAATAACATAAAGGCATATAGTAAACATACGGATATTTTTCCAGAAGTGAAAAAAAAAATCTGATTTTATCGATCAGCTGGGAGGAATTTGAATTAAAGAAGAAAGAGAGGGGGAAATTTTGAGTCATGCTGAGAAGATGTTTGCATTCTTTGACTGTTACCGACAAGGCCAAAACGAGAGAGGGCGGGAAGTTTTTTTTTTTTTTTTTTTTCCTGGAATCCTGTATTTATTTGTATTATCCAGTTATGACATTACACCTTCTGTGCAAATAGTACTCCCTCACTCACACACTCATCATCTATACCACTTTATCCTGTATACAGGGTCGTGGGGAGCCATAGAGTCTATCCCAAGAGACTTAGGGTGTGAGGCGAAGTACATCCTGGATGGTGTGGCAATCCATCGCAGAGCACATTTATAGTATATATCACAATAATGTTCTGATTCTATATCAACTTTGCACTCCTAACAGTTGTGTAGTGCAAAAGAATTTAACTAGCTGAAAATTTTGATGTGGTGATGCAGTCACTTTGGAGTTATACAGTAAATGTTACTCATAGACAGAAAAGGAGACAAAGCAATGAATTTTACAAAATTGCACTGAGAGAGAAGCAAAATAAGACATGTTCTAGGAAAAGATAGAAAAGAGACAGGAAAATTGAATATGGTGAGTAAATGAAAGATGTGTTGTCAAAGGCTGCTCTGAAATGTGATGATATTGGGTGAAGATTAAAGGGATTCTTAATCCATTCTGATGCTCTTGCTTTGAATTAGACGCTTGTCTGATCTTGCAAATGTGAGTAATCCTGCTTCCACATATTCTGCTTTCTCACTTACTGCTCTTATTGTAGCTCTTCAACAGAACACCCCAAACTACAGCGCTGTGAAATCTATTCGCATTAACATGTCTTGTTGTCCAGTTGCTGCCTGTGTTGGACTTGGGTTCATTTTTAGTATGGCCTGGCTACCATTCGAGTCTTTAATGATAGGAGGCCAGACATGTCTGTCTGGTAATACTACACATTTTGCGGTGCATGGTTTTGAAATTCCAGGACACACAAACACATAGACGGGGATCTCATGACCTGGCCACTTGCAGAGCATACAGAGAATCTCACACCTTGTCTCCTAGTTATCTTGCTCTTTCTTCATCTAAGATTCATGCTAGTGGGCTTCTGTGCTGACCAGTCAGCATTTTAATAGCAGTGTCATCCTCTGTTACTGATATTAATCTTTAGATTTAGAATAACATTTGGGGTATTTTGCCCTGGCTTGTGGTACAGTACCTGGGCAGGTCTGGCCCCATGCAGCATGGCTCCACAAAACCTCCATGTGTGTACTCTGGTGTGTGGCACCAGAATGTTGGCAGCAGATCCTTTAGGTGCTGTGGGTTGCAGATTAGTGTCTCTGTGGATCGGACTTGTTTGCCCGGAATGGATTGGAGACTCATGGGATTAGTCTGGAGGCTGGATCAGCCTCGGACTCTTTGCCTGCTTGGCCCCGTGCATGGCAGACTGTGGGACGCTGGGTGTACTGATGCCTTCCAGTCATCGCCAGCACTGACCATTTTGCCGATTTGTGAATCTTGTGCCCGTGATTCTGTCATAAAGTTACTAATATATAATTGATAATCAACACATTAATGTGTATATATAAATCTTCAATCCAATAATCAAAAAAAAATATTATATATATATATATATATATATATATATATATATATATATATATATATATATATATATATATATATATGGAGCATATATATCGTGTTTCATTACATCAGGTTTTTTTATTGCTTTTATGAACCTTTCCCAATCTGTTGCCCATACGTGCCAAAAACTTTATTTTGTGTTCCCACCCAGCCTGTGAGCAATTAAAATGTATTAGCTAATGTTTTCCCACACTCCCTTGTAGTCATTGTGTATTGAACTCATCAATTCAGTGATACCTGTTAGTTTTGTTGGGAATATCAGAAAACATGCCTCTATATAAAAAGAGTGTGTCCTTGTCATAGCTTCAATACACGCAAAAAATTCCCATGGTCAACTATTACAAGCTTCAAGGTGCAGCTTACTGTTTAGTTTTTATGAAGTAATATTATATACAGTGCAATACATACCAGACCCTGACCCTGAATTTTATCAAAACATTCCCAGCTTGGCCTTCATTATAAAACAATACATTTGAAGTGGCAAAATTTTTCCAATGTCCAGTCTTTGTGTACAGAAAGTTGAATAATGGTGATAGTGGATTTAACCACAGTTCTTACTGTATGTGCAAATGGATCAGTTTCAAATATTCTTGTAGAAACAAAACTATCTAAGGGGCTAAACTGAGATTTAGAATGTGGGAGACCTTGACTTTTTTTTTTTTTTTCGTTTGCCAACATGTGCAGATAGCACTGCCTAATTCATGTTGAACTGAATAATATTATGTTTTATGCCATAAGAAGTTTATTTAATATCCATAACTAAGAGCTACAGAATTTGCCATCTTACACTTCGTCTTGTTCGATCCTGAGCTTAGGTCTGCGTAGTGTGTCTAGTCCAGTATTTTGCGCATGAGTCACAGAAGTGTTAAAAAAAAAAGAAAAAAAAAAGAACAAATGGCAAAATGCGTTGTCAAATTTTGGGGTGTTATATAAGTGGAAATACTATGTAATAAAAAAAAAAAAAAAAGGTTCACCATCTACCACAGTTTTGTAACTCAACCTGCAGTTGTGTTTGGTCATTATTTACATGTGAAGCTTAGTATTAATTATGGTTTGGTTGGGTTTTAATAAAAACAGAAAACTCATGCTTTGATTGTGAGTCAATCAAATAGTGGCAGCAAATTAGATTAAGGGAAAAAAAAGTGTTGAGTTTTTTTGTACATAAAAACCTTTTTAATTATAAAGATTGTTTAAGACCATGAGAAATGTTAACGTGGCAGAGGAGCATTATCAGCCTCCTCCTCTGCCAGGTTTAGTTTTTCTTCAGTACATTCCGATAGCATTCGTGCATCTTTGATGCTTTGTGATGTTATTTTGCTGCTTCACTACAGTGCTTACATTACCGTATCCCACATGGTTTTGTTAAGTATATAATATGGTGTTCGTACACCTTGCACATTGCACCATGTCCTGTTTTAAGCGATGCATACCTGTAGTTCTTTTCTTAGCTTCAACATTTTATAAAACCACTTTGAACACATTCAAGCCAGGAAGTGTCTTCGCTTCATTGATCGTGTGACAAAAAGAAACAACGTGATCAGCTTGTCAACATGTGACAGTTTTTGCTTGAAATTCTGGCAGCTTGGTGCCATGTTTTGCTAAAAACATGGAAGTTTAAAACTTCGAAAATAGTTCTTGATTGATTTGAGAGATTTTAAAAGAAATTTTACCAATTTTAACCAAACCATTAAGATTACTATTTCCATAGCTAAGTTACAGCCAGCAAACTTTGTCTGGCAAGATCTGAAAGTATCTGTATTTTTATTACCTTTTAAGTTTGCCTTCAAGATGCCCATAAAACAGGTGGATGGAAAACCCCATTTGTGGCACGTTGTGTGTACTTTTCACGGCGTGATGCTTCCATCACAGGACTGAATTACTCTCCATGCTATTTGTGGCTGTGCATTCATTACTTACAGTTGGCCTTTAGTTGTGTCGTGCCAAATTTCACCCGTGGTAAGTGTGTCACCTGTTAGTTAAGTGACCCGGCGAGGCCATATGTTGTCTGATGTTCTCTATTGTATGGGGCCACAAAAGCTGTTGTTTAACTGTTGTGTAACCAACTTAGACAATTACATCTAACACTTTTAATGCCACGAACTGGGATCAACAGGTTAAATCTCTTTACGAGGCTTAGTGTGTGTTGAGCGGTATGAGCACGCAAGTGTGAAATCCGCATTTTATACAAACTGCACTTTGGATGCTATACAAATACATAGACATCCATATAGTACACACATACATACCCTATATTGATTCATATTTTATGACTCAATAACATTCATCTCTCATGTGCATACTACTAACTTAAGCATTTGTGCATGTGTGCATACTGTTTGTGTGCTGTACATTCTAGACCTTCTCTCTTATGACAGCTGACATTCAAAACCCCTTTTATCCCCTGAGTGTACAGATGTATGCCCATATGTGCATCGTTGTGCATGTGTTGAAAAGGCAGGGAAAGTATATCTTTTTTAGAGTAGTCATATTGTTTCTTTTAGAATCCACAGGTGGCAGAGAGAGAGAGAGTGTGAGTGTGTGTGTGTGTGTGTGTGTGTGTGTGTGTGTGTGTGTGTGTGTGTGTGTGTGTGTGTGTGTGTGTGTGTGTGTGTGTGTGCGCAAGTGTAGAAGTATAAGAGTGTATGTGTGGTCTTGTAAATGTTTGTGACAGTTTGTGTGTGGTTGCTTGTTGGAATGAATGTAAAGCTGATGGTGGTAATGGATTATATCTTTTGACATTTATGATTTCTCGCCATGTGCTGGTACATGCGAACCATTCCTTATGTGTGTGTGTGTGTGTGTGTGTGTGTGTGTGTGTGTGTGTGTGTGTGTGTGTGTGTGTGTGTGTGTGTGTGTGTGTGTGCGCGTTTGTGTGTGTACGCGCGCATGTGTGTGTGTGTGACTGTGTGTGTGTGACTGTGTGTGTGTGTTCTGTTTTTAACCCCCTGAAGGGGCCACCCTCACTTCAGACATTCTTGCCCTTCCATACTGTTTATTCCAGAGAAATCAGTCTGTATTACTTACACACGCCTAATTTTACTGATGTGTTTGGGATTTAATACATAATGTGCACTGAAAAAATATATCGGAGTTGCGCAAATTCAAATTATTGGCAATTCGAGTATTTTGTGCATTAATCTGTCGCAATGTGACAATTATTTCTCATGATATATTGTTAAAGATTGTTCCTGTATAGAGATATATGAGATATTCCTGTATAGAGAAGACATATATAATTTTACTATGCATTGCAAAGTTGTCTTTCCAATTTCATCACCTGCCAATTGCCAGTCACTCGCAACCTCACCATCATATGACAGCAAGCAACCTGGAAGAGTAAGTGGCTAATATGTAAAAAAAAAAAAAAAAAAAAACTTAGAGGAAAGTGCTGTGTTATGCGTAAATGAACCCACTAAGACCTAAAACTGATTTGGGTATCTATGACACAAAATCCTTTTCACCCAAAGCAAATGGCTCAGTGGGTCACCATTGTCTTTATACAAATATTGTTTACCCTTATTTCTGGTCACTTATTAGAAGGTCTTCTGTCACTGTTAGTTTTGTATGAATTCAATCTACATGCACTGCATTTATGCACTCATGCATAAATTAAGGGGTGAACATGCTAACTGACTTTTTTTTTAACCATAAACATCATTCATTTGTTTATTTATTCATTCTCAGGACCAGCAAAAAGTTTAAGTTCATAAATATTGTATAACAGGGAAATGGGTAATATAGCCAACACTGCCACCTGCTAACTAAAGGTTGGAAAACCTCAAATAGTATCAAAATTGTACAACAGGCATATTTGCAGGTATTTACAATTACATAAAAACAGAAACAACAACAACAACAACAACAACAACAACAACAACAACAACAATAATAATAATAATAATAATAATAATAATAATAATAATAATAGTAACAATAATAAACTATATTTATGCTATAATAATGACTTTAATTGCCTTTTCTCAAAATGAAAAAAAAACACTGACTCTAAACATAAAGTTCTGCTTTTTCCTATTATTTTTGTTATTACAGTATTATTATTATTATTAGTAGTAGTAGTAGTACTTACTTGTTCTTTAATTATCTAAGCCTATCTGGTGAATCTGTTATTATAAGGAAGGCTGAAACATCGTTTATTGTTCATTCATTTTGGATGGAAGAAAAAGAAACTACAATACTATTCAAGTCTTGAATGGCCCCTCATTTCTTCATATTTAATTAAATTTGATTAAATTTGATACACAAAAGCTGTTGTTTAACAGCTCCAACTTAAACATTTACATCTAACACACTTAATATAACGAACAGGGATCAAAATTAAATCTCTTTAGTATTAGTGTGTGTTGAGGCGTATAAGCACCCAAGTGTGTAATCCACTTAAAAAATGAAATTAAAGAAATGGAGACAAATGCTCCAGGCAGGCAGCAAAGTGCCTAAAAGTACAATTTAAAAATTGTTTATGTAACAACCTTAGCAGCATCCTCATTTCCCCTCCCATTTGTTCCAATCACTGACCATTCAGTATAACTAGTATACTAATCACTAGCCTGAACCAGAAAAGTTAGAAGGTTTTTATGTATATGGTCAAGTACGTACATTGACTGGACTGAAAATTAGAGCCAAAAAGTCTTTCAAAAAACTTTGAGAACTATTCCTCTTCCTCGAGACTACTTTAAAATACAAGAACGTCTGGCTCATTGAAAGCAAAAAATGAATAAATGAAAGATGGCTTAAGACTTTTGAACAGTACTGTACATGTGTCATTTTTGCATTTCATTCAAAATATGTATTATATGCAAAGGATTCAATATCGCAAATTGAAATGAAATAGCTCATTGCCATACTCCATTATAATGAACTACAGCAAGTTGAAGTCTTTTATTCCATAGTGACACCATGAGCCTGGCTGATAGTCATAGAATGGAGCTCTCTCAGGCTTTTTGACTCTGATTTGATGACTTCCATCTGGTCTCCAGTCCTATGTGTATTGAACACAAATTCCCGTTGCTCCAACTGTGTAGCCCTAAGATGAGAGCACTGTAAAAATAAATAAATAATAAATTCAAAGCTCTAGTCAATGAATATAACAGATACAAAGGCACTTGTTGTCCAGCTTTCTAAAATAGAGGTGCAATGATCTAAGCGTTAGTTAATAAAGCACTTTTATGGTGTTTCAGTTGGGGGAATGTGTTCACTCCCATGTTTTGCAAGTGTACTTCCATTCTTTCCAGCAAACCTTGGATGGTTCAGGACATACAGTACAGTAGATGTATGCATGTAGTTTTAGGGAAAAGACTTAAAGCTTAATAATGCAACATGTTGACAACAGAAGTGTTTAGGTACCAGCTGCCATGATGTATAATGTAAATATACTTGCAGATGACCATTAGATGCACTTGATGTGACCGGCCCATTGTGTGACAGCATGGATGCTCTAAGTAGTGAAGAATTGCATCCATGATGTGTGTTACAAATAAATTCCTTCCAAATAACGAATTCAAACACTAGATGTTATCTGAAGCTTTTGGCAATTCATGCACCAAGCAAGTTTCTTTTGCTAGAATCCTAAGTGCAAATGTGGCTTAGACTCAAAAAAGCATAGCCCAAGAGCACCACTTTTTTGAGCACCGGTATCTCATACTGCGCAAAGGATAAACAAGAAGCTAAATGCTAGCATAAATATTAAACCAAATAAATATGTAATTAACCACAAAATCAGAAGAAGCCTGGTGTTTCTTGGACTGTTTACAATGGTGTTCATACCTTGTGGTTAAACTGGCAATAAAGACTGAATTCCAATTGAAAAAAAAAAAAAACATGACAGTTGATTATGTGGCTGTAAAAGAAAAAATGTGTCTATATGTGTGTGCTTTTGGACAAGGTTATTTGTCTATGTGAAATTTGTTTTGCTGTCTCTTGAGAGAGGACTCTTGAAGTCATGCATCTGTCTCTCCTTCCATGACATCATAACTCCAGCAGATCCATTCGCCAAAAAACGCTCATCCTGTTTTATCAAAGACTGCATATAAATCATAATATTACAGAAACAACTATGAAGTAAATGTTTTTAAAACATCACAGTGAACCAAATGATTTGATAAAGTGCTGCTCCAATCTGGGTCATGGAAATAAAAAATCTGGTAACACTTCATAAATACACAAGGCTTTCGAGTCAAACCAAGACGTTTGATTGTGCAGAATAATGGAACACAGGTATGAGAGTAAAAACTACATTTATTTCTCTGTCTAATCCTGTGCTACACTAATGCACTTATCCCAATGCTTTACCTGAGCTTGAATACAAGCAATGAAAGTTAAAGAAAGTTTTAGCAGGTTGTCTGAGCCATGATTCATACTGGCCTCCCAGGAACTCCTTTAATGGCCCAAACATGTAAAAATGGCTTGGAATACGAGTTTGTGTAATTGAATCTAAAGAATAAGCTACGCAAGACATGGGTCAAAATCTAATAATGTCAATCAAACTAAAAATGAACAATGAATATGGCAAGAAGTCACAGTGATGTACAGGTATTGCAGTACCTATGCCTAATATACTCTTAAACCAGTGACCCAGAAGTGGTAAGGTTTTAAACTATTACATGAAACTTTAAGAATTTTTAAATGTTGTATCAACACTTTATACTGTAGCACATTTCCCTAAAAATCTTTAAACTAATGATTTATGATTGATGATCTAAGCACAGATGCAGACTTTAATAGGATAAACAAGTCCAGATACCACACCAAGCAAAAGTCAAAACAGGTCCATAAACAGCACAGAAACAGGACAGATCAGATGCAAGCCCAAATTCAGCAACTTAAATAGCATGAATAATCAACCTGAACACAAGAAAAAGTCCAATGACAGGGTTCCAGAGGATGTCTTGGACAGCAATAAAATGCCAGCACCCATTACAGTCATGCTTTTATACTGCAATTATACTATAAACAGCCATTCATTTTCATGATTTTCCCCCCTTGGGATCAAGACAGAGCAAAAAGCACTAACATTAACACTTTTATTCACTTTCTGAGCATATGAAGCAGATCCTTTCTTCAGATTCATGTGTCATGTGTTTCACATTTTCCAATTTTAAACGTGTAGCTTGCGAAGGTTTAGCTGAGCATGATGAATGAAACATTAAACCCAAAAGACACATTTCTGACAAAAGTGAAACACAAGAAAGAGCACGAAAAAAATCAAAATCAAGGAAGGAAACATGCACTATTCTAGTGATTAGAATTGAGATTTATACAATTCCTGACGTCCCTACAACTTCTCTACAAGAGCTTCTGCATAATAATTAATGGTTCATTTCCTATATTCAACAATAGACCTGGCTAGAAATTCAATTGTCTGTGACATGACATCACCTCCTCTAGAATGTACGCATTCCTTTTAGTTCTAATGCTCTGCAGCGGTCATATACTTTCAAGCATATAGAAACAAAAGTATGTTGACGCCAGACCATCACACCATATGTGCTTGCATAACATCCCATTCCAAAGTCGCCCCCATTTGGTGCTATAAATGCCTCCACTCTTCTGGGAAGGCTTTGAACATGGTTGTGGGGATTTGTGTTCATTCAGCTATAAGAGGATAAACATAGTTCAGGCACTAACTTTCAATTTATTCAAAATGTCCTCATTGTGTTTGAAGGTCAGGGCTTTTCCACAACAACCATAACAAATTATGTCTCACCATATGGTAAATAGCAAGGGATCAGACACACTCTTGTGAGTGCCTATGCTTTATTTATTGGACAGTGGTATGCAAACAAATGGCAACTTGGGTAACATTACTGTAGGTATAAATCCCATATCTTGCCACACAAATCACATTTTGGAATTTTTAAGAGCTCACTGAAAGAGGCTTTTTCTGTTTCTACTTTAAAACTATGGTAGCATTTTTGCATGCTCAGGGGCCAGACTGAATTTGTACTATTATGTATGTGCTATATGTCAGAAAATCTACCAACCTGCTCTTGCAGATTATAATGGGCCTAGGCGAACCCCAAGAATAGCGAATGCCAGTTCTCAGGTCATTGACCGGCTGACATTTTCCAACCATACTTTCAGAGGCTAGACGAGTGGTTCTCGACCTTATTCCGGGAGGACAACTGCCCTGCATATTTCAGTGTTTTCCCTGCTTTACCACGCACACACTTCAATTAAGAAAAAGCTGTTAATCAGTTGACTAGTTAAGTGAGCTGTGCTGGAAGTTGAGAAACACAAATGTGCATGGCATCTGCAGAGCTGAGTGGAGAACCACTGGGTTAGATCATAGGGAAAAAGAATTTACTATGCACAGAAAAGGCCATGTTGCTAACTTTGACTAACCTTGATACAAAGCCTTTGATATAGGGTTATACTGTATAACAAATGCTTGTATTTTTGTCTTACTCTCTTTTTCAGTTATAATGGGCGAGTAGTCGGCAACGGACTTCTTGCTCAGAGAAAGAATCCTGAGGTGAAGGTCAGAGGTCCAGATGTTTTACTAGCAGAAATCAAGGAGCGACTTGATCACTTCAACCAGGTGGGTTTTCACTACTTGAAAATGTCCATATTTAATGTACAAAAAGTTATGAATCAAGATATGCAGGATTTTGTCATGTTACTCAAATAGTTTCTTTTGTTAACCATGCATGGTTTATGACTCAATGTGTAGCTGATAATTTGTTATAACCACCATATTCCATCTCAGAATATAATTGAAACTACATAAATACTTTCAAAATTATACATGCCATTTCAAATGTTAGGTAAAATATTATGTCAGTAGGTACAGTATACAGTATTACAATGTACAGTATTATGATGTATTAGGGTGTCCTTTACCCAGAGTCTAGGGGGCTAGAGGCAGTATTCTCACTAGTAGTGCTCAACCCAGAGGCTGCCTCTTCAATCCAGAGGGCAAATAGGAGGCCCAGATGTTATTGATCATATAAACCAGCTTTAAGTTTGGTTCTGATTACTTTATGTATTTAAATTCTGGTTTGCTCTACCAATGCATCCTACATCTGTTATGTTTAACTGATGTGTTTCAGCATATTTATGCTTAGTTCAAATCCCAATTTACGTTCATACTGTAGATTCTGTTTTAGTTATTGTTTGGTTGTTCAGCACAATGTTGATTAAAGAAGATTTGAACTTACTACCTTCTACCTCTACCAATGCCTGACAGTTTGTGTAATTTATTGATAATTATATAGAGAGTTGAAAGGTGCTTAATATACAAGGGGTTACCAAAGTTCAAATGAATGTACATATTTCTACCACGTCTTTTGCTATAAATGGTATTATTGTGCATGTAATTAGGAGACACAACAGCGTATGCCAGGACTGGGACACAGGGATTCATGGGAAGACCTGGGCAGTGGTGAGGACAGCAGCGGGGAGTGTGACGATGAGGATGGTTGCCAGGGGTCAGGGGAAGGCACAACTAAATCCTGTGAGTAAACCTTCAATAATGCTTTAGCATTAATAATTCAATCCAATTTTATTTGTTTAGCACTTTTAACAATTGACATTGTCACAAAGCAGCTTTACACAATCAAAAGAATTGATGTTTGTATGAAATGTGAATGTGTATGAATCAAAATGATAAGATGATGAGCAAGCTGAGGATAGTCATTACTGGTTACTTTTTGTTTCTCTTTATATTTCTCAAAGAACCACGCTTTCATATTTTGAGTTCTGGAATATACTCATGTCCTCTCAGAAAAACTATCTGTTTATTATATAACCTAAGCATTTTATTGCCACATAACGTTGCTGAGCCTAGACCTGACCATCTGAAGCAATCCCAGAACATAACACTGCCTCCAAAGGCTTGTACAGTGGCCACAATGCATGATGGGTGCACCACTTATTATGCTTCCCTGCTTACCCTGACACGCCCATCACTCTGGAAGAGGGTCACCCTCACCCTGGACTCATCACACCATATGAACTTTAGTTACTTCAAAATCCAATCTTTGTGCTCCCAAGCAAACTAAAACCCCTTTTTCTGATTCTTTGACTAACCATTAGTTTTCTTATGGTTACACAGCTGTTTAGTTCCAATCCTGTGAGTCACTTTTGCACTGTGAATGTGTGAAATTATTATTATTATTATTATTATTATTATTATTATTATTATTATTATTATTATTATTATTATTATTTTTGCAATGATCTTGATCTCTGATCATGATTTTTTTCCCCAACTACATTTCTTCCAAAAACCTGAAAATTCAGCACAATCCTTTCAGATTTTAACAGTGTTGAGCAGTTTGTAACATTAGCTTTATTTCTTTAAGTTTTGTTTTTCTGTTCTCGTTTTTCCTGTTTTTCCCACGTTATCATGTAAACAGTCTATCACTTTTTTTTTTGTTCACATTTAAAAAATATATATCTAACAACCAAATTCTCTCCTCTTTTCTCTCCAGCTAACACGGACTCTAGTCTCGACACTGAGGTGGTGGTGAAATCTCCTCCTCACAAGGCTCCTGTTGGACGTTTCAAACCTGATCGCAGCAGTGCCTCTCATCTTGTTCTTTCCTCTTTTATCCTCCTCATCCTCATCCTGGGACAGCTATGGACCTTGAACTGAGATGTTGAGGATATGCAGAATTATGCATAAAAAGCAAAACAAAAAAACAAAACAAAACAAACAAACAAAAACCCACAAGATCTTCTTCTGTCTGGATGCTTATGTCTAGCTCCATATTGTCTTCCAAGACTGCTGCCATTTTTCATGGCAGTAAAGATTTAATATATTCTTAAAACATGTTCTTTTACACACACACACACACACACACACACACACACACACACACACACACACACACACACACACACACACACACACACACACACACACACACACACACACACACACACACACACACACACACACACACACA
>JAAGKR010003185.1:0-78813 GCA_011419295.1 Clarias macrocephalus
CACAGAATCGGACATCTTCAGTGTTGCATATTGGAAACAATATCAAATCCTCGGTAGTACAGTTGGAGTTTCACTGGCTTTCTTAAGGAAGATGGGGAACGGCAAGCACGGGGGAACACAAGTCGTTTGCAACTTTAGGCAGATATCTAAGCTGCAAAAGTTTTATTAAGTTTATTATACTTTATTAAGTATTTATTAAAAGTTTTATTATTTAGTTTTGTGTGATGCTGAGACAAAATCTGGTTGGACAGACATACAGACATACAGACAGAAATGTTTCTGAGACTGGTTTCTAGTCCTCCAGTGTATGAAAGGTAAAGACCAAACTTCTGACCAATGTACAGACAAAACCTTTCTTTTATTTATAGTATACCATCATAGACACAAGAAACAATCTCATAATAATTTTCACGAATAAGCGAACGGCTACTAAAACCCCAAACAGTCATAATAACGCAAATTGCATGTGCAATGAACTCTGTTAGACATGAAGTCTGTAAGTGATTCTATGGATGATTCTGAAAAAGTCACTACACTGAGCACATTTGATTGTTCAAGGTGATTAGAGGAGCAGTGTTCACAAAAAAATAAAAAATAAAAAAAACGTTCTGTATGAGTGCTGCACTTCTACAGACGAGACAGGCTTCAGGGAAGCGGATGCCCTCACGCAGGCACGTGCCCTCACACACCTCATCACGCTCCGACTTCCGCTGGGAGCGCGTGCAGTTCCAGTGGGACGGCGCTGAATTAACACTCCGTTAAAGGTCAGGAGATTGTGGTGCCTGAGCGGGGATCAGTGATTAAAGTTTAAATCCGCTCCACTCCTGAATAACCTTCTAAACGAACGTTCAGAGACGAGTCTGGAGCGCCGCACAGAGCAAGAAGAGCCAGCAGGGGGAGTGTTTACTTACAGATCAATGATAAATGCAGGGAGAGCCGACCGGCCATCTGGAGCATCTGGAAAATTCCCAGTGGGTTTGTGGGTTCTGTGCACAGGCGCACGCGGAGGCGTGGTCAGCACAAATCGAGGCTCTTAGCTGCGAAAACAATCGATACAAAAACACAAGGAGATTTGGAATGATGCTGCGAAGAAAACATTTACTACAAGCATTTAAGATTTTCTGTTATTATTTACAGCACCTTTAAATATGATTCAGAAATTAAAAACAAATGTAAGCAAAAGTGTTGGGAGACGTTACTGTTTAAAGTAACTAATTACATTACAAAATTACTGACATTCAAATGTAATCAGTTACATTACAGCGTTACCTTCTGATAAAAGTAACTAGTTGAATTACACTGAATAGAAAAAAAAAACGCGTCAGATTACTCGTCACATCAAAAAATAATCCAAGTACTCTAACGTTACTTTGTAGCGCGTTACACCTAACACTCATAGTGACAGACACCATGTAGCCTGTAATCTAAATCTGCCTCGACGGGTCAAGGGAAAGTGTTCATACAGATGCACAGATGCACAGAAGTGTCGTCTGACTCTGACCTGAGGCAAGACATCTAATACTCCTCCTGAAGGAAGAATCCATCTTTACATAGCACAGAGTGTTGCCTTGTCATCTTAAACTCATTTTTTTTAAGCGTGGTTTGCTTAGAAATTATTTACAAGCAGCTAATAAGTACTTTGGTTCATTAAAAATAATAATAATTGGATTAATTCATAGATAATGATTAAAGTTTAAAATACATTTATATATTAAGGCGAGTTCTTAAATGTTATTAAAGTATCCTGGTTAATAACGATGCTTCTGAACATCTTACTAATAACTCAAGGTGGTGTTTATGAGCCGAGCACATGCTAGAAGTGGAGTTGAGCAAATTATTATAATTATTCAAATTATTTGTTTTACTAATAACTGTTTGATTAAAGCTTCCATATTTTATTATTTATATAAAACGTTATCACAGGTGGACCTGTGTGTGTGTGTGTGTGTGTGTGTGTGTGTGTGTGTGTGTGTGTGTGTGTGTGTGTGTGTGTGTTAATTCCCAAGCTGAAATGCTCTTCACGTTTTTTTTATACCTTTCAATCAACTCCCTCTGATTCACTCCTCTTCTGAACACACCATTTCCGTGTCTATGTAAATGAGCCACTGCTGAGTTACGCCCCTCCAGAGAACAGCAGGACTGAGAAACAAGTCAAGGGAGGCTCTTCTTATATGAGGAATCTAATCAGCATGTTTAATACAACAATGAAAGCAGGGATTTTTTTCCCCAAGGTTTTTTTTTTTTTTTTGTACATGCACACTGGAGACCCATCCGAAACTCTAAAAATAACTAAAAAGCAAATTTTGCATAATACATCCCCTTTAATGTATTTTTTAGAGTTAAATAAAAGAGTTATGTAATAGACCTCATTTGCAAAAGATTTAGAGCCGTTCTTGCTTATAAGTAGTTTATTAATGAACCTTAAATTAAAGTGGCTTTTTTGTACCAGCTCCTTCTATTTAATATGTTAATGCACCAAAAATAAAATAAAAAAAAAGCTCAGACGTACAAAAAATAGCGATCAAAGAAAAACAGTCAGCCTGAAGGCATGATGAAATTAGCATGTTCAGTCTCACTTTAGATTAATGGCGTAAAAATATTTATGTAGTTTTCTTACTCTGACTAAAAAAAAATAAGTGCATTTCAAGGTCTCCTACTTAATGAAAAATGGACCTTTCCAGGGTCTCTGGAGCCAGCATGACCTAATTCATGGCTGTTCTGATAAAATGCCACAATGAACACCAAAAGGAAAAAAGTAATAAAGGAAAGAAAAAACGTTGATCCAAAGTATTGTCTCTGTAATATTCCTTACAAAAGTTGGTGGTGGCTCAGGCGGCTAAGGCTTGTTGATTTGAGGATCTGGGTTCGAGGCCTGCTGTCTATGTGTTGCCACACCCCATAACACCCAACCACTGCGCGTGCAGTGCCGGTCCCAAGCCTGGTTAGAGAAATGGGAGGGTTGCATCATGAAGGGCATCTGGCGTCAAATCTGTGCCAAAGTTGTTTGCGGATCCGATGGTCCTTGATGGGAGCAGCTGAAAGAGAGGGAACAAGCCACATGCATCCTTTACCCAGTATGTTCATATTACACCACTAGGTGGCAGCAAAGGACGAGGGTTTATAACAAGTCATCTCCTTTGGTGCAAATCCAGATCCAACACAAACGTGCACTTATTTTAATATTCTTTTTAATATTCTTGTTAAAAGCTTAAAATATGCACTCAGCCGTCTTTGTCATTTCTGTCATTCCTCCAGGAAGTGCCCACGGACTAACCGTATCAACCGTCAAAAGCAAAACGTCACGCACTACAACTCGGAGAACACCCTGCGCGCCTCCACTCGCCTCATCTAAGTGTCAAGGAGAAGCCTCAGAACCGTGGGATCTGTCGAAACAAGAGATTAAAGATACGGAAACAGCCACTTCTTCCTGCCTCCTGGTGCAAAAACGATGGACCTTACTGGAGCGTACGACTGGACAGAGGGGAAGGGGTGAGGGTGGGGTTGTAGGTGAGGCTGAGTGGGGTGACACGTGGTGCCTTCTACCTGTGGCACAGGACACAAACTGAGAGGATCTTAGGACATTACCTTAGGACAAGTCCTACTATTTGGTTACGTATGGGTAATATTTCCACTAGTTTCTTTGTTTTGTCTTGGTGGGGTCTTTTTCTGTAAATGTAAATAAATAATTTATATCACAAAACAGATAATAGCATGCAACTGTATTTTTATGGTGGGTGCCAATTTGGCAAGAATAGGGGTTCTTAACTTTTTTATAGACGACACTACATCTGTGGGTTAATGTAAAATTTTAGAGTAATGATTTTGCTATGAACACCGTCTCACAGCCTGATATACGTTATGTGTCACACCTGTTCTGACCACTAGGGGTAGATTTGTGCAAAATAATGTAACTTCTTGTGCCTTAGATCAGAGCTTATCAGAACTGACCCATTAAATGCAATTACAGTTGTAACATCATAATCGACACTGGTAATCTTAAAATATATATCTATATCTATATATTTATGCATACACAACGCACCTCACGTTGAGCTGTCCGCCCGGATCTTCACAACAAGGAGCCGGTATTTGACCCATGTACACGTGATTATCACTCAACATAGCAGACACACTGATTCACAAACACTGATTCATATAGAGTACTGGTCCAGAGTTGTTGTGGGGTTTTCTTCTACATCCTAGGACAATACTGAAGATATTTAAACTGCATGTGGGAAATTGTTCCAAACTTGAAATATACAGTGTACAGTAATAATACAGAAGTGCCATCGCAAAGCCCATCAGACGCTACAGTATAATGAGACTGGCTCTCATTACTGTAGGTGCATCCCAGGATAAAAAAATAATAAAATAAGACCAAGATTAATCTCTGCTGTAGAAGAGAAGTTCATTTAGAGTTACCAGCCCGAGAGATGGCTAATTAACAGCACCTCAGATTAGAGCCGCCGTGAATGCTTCACAGAGCTCGATTAGCCGGCACATCTCGACATGTTCACCGGTTCGGAGGAAATTATTTTATTTTTTTGGAAGCCTTCAGTCTTGTTCTAGTCTTGTTGTAGAAAGAAAAGAAAAAAAGTCATTGAATTGTAAGATGTGTCTATCTGAACGTTTAATTGGTAGTGTACTCTGTCAACACTAAAGATGGGGAAAAAATAAGGAATTCATTTGATTTGTGGCTGATATTTTATAGTAAGAAAACAATCTTCCCATCCTGTACACCGTCCCTCCCGACCGAGACATAATCTGGACGGGTCTGTTATTGTCAGATAATGGATAGAAGCTTTCAGACCAGTACTTGATATATACTGATTCTGTAGACCAACTACAAGGTCGTGTTTGTTGTAAAACCGGCACTCACTGACACTTTTATATCTATATTTATACATCTATATCAGATTCTTGGCAGTTTTGGTCTAGACACTCTAAAATGAAACAATGGATAATTGTACTAAACATTAAAAAAGTTCCAGTCACTCTGAAGCTGTCCTCACATTAATCAAACACGCTGAAATAAAGTTCTGAACAAACTACAAATTGGAAGAGGACCACAACAAATCCTGAACATGTGTTTAATTAGATCAGAATTTTACAAGTGTGATCCAACGCAGCGAGGAAGGATTCTCCTGACTAACCCATTTCTCATGGTTCATGGACTCGTGGTTTGTACATATTTATATGTAAATACGTATTTGTGAAAATGTACTCATGCATATTTCTCTAGTATAACTCATCTTTAAAATCCCTGAAGGAAAATTTGCTGCTCAGCAAGTTGTCCTCCACAAACCCTATGAATATCTGGAACATGTTAAAGAATACCTGGAAGCTACAGGTAAAACCAGATCAGTGTCCTGATTGTCATGGACAGGGCCGGTGGGGGGTGAGACTGAGACTGAGGAAGGATTAGTGACAGAAAGCAAGACTGGGTGGAATCCATGACAGAGTAATGTGGGAACAAGAGCAAAGATTGAGACTGTGGTAGGATGAACTGAGACTGAGAGTTTGGTGTGGGGTCATGGGTGGAGTCTAAGACTGAGGCAGGATTGGGCAGGTATTGAAGCTGATGGGGGATTAGCAGCAGAGTGTTAAATTGGTGAGGATCAAGGGCAAAGTTTGAGCCTGGAACAGGACCGGGGCAGGGATTGAGTCTGGGGCAGGATTAGAACCAGAAACCAAGTCTGGGTCAGGGTCAGACCCTGAAACCGGGCAGGAACTAAGTCTGGGGCAGGGTCAGACCCTGAAACCGGGAAGGAACTAAGTCTGGGGCAGGGTCAGACCCTGAAACCGGGAAGGAACTAAGTCTGGGGCAGGGTCAGACCCTGAAACCGGGAAGGAACTAAGTCTGCGGCAGGGTCAGACCCTGAAACCGGGAAGGAACTAAGTCTGGGGCAGGGTCAGACCCTGAAACCGGGCAGGAACTAAGTCTGAAACCATGCAGAAAGAGACTAAATCTGGGGCAGGATCAGACCTTGAAACTGAGGCAGAAACTGAGACTGGGGCAGGATCGGGACAGGAGCAGAACCTGGAACAGACTGGTGCAGCATCAGGGCAGGATCATGATTGAGGCAGAGACTAAGCCTATAGGGAAGAATCAGTGAGAAGTCACTGGGTCAATACCAAAAGCTGACACTGGTACAGCATCAGGGGTCAGAACTTAATCTGGGGCAGGATGAAAGGCAGAGTTAGAGACATGGACAGAGCTGGAGACCAGCAAATGGAGGGGCAGAAATTGAGACTCTGAGAAGGATCGGGGGCAGAGCCTGAACCTGGACAATCATTAGAGACAAAACCTGAGGCTGGGGCAGGATCAGGTGCAGGGATTAAGAGTGTGAAAGAAAAATGATGTGGCCCAAAGCCCCCAGAAAAATCATATACAGAAGTTGAAGCAATGTGGAGACACAGACTGGAACTGTGATAGAGTCACTGAGATCAGTGGCACTAACTGGGGCAGGGGAACAGCCGGAGATTGGAGAGCAGACTGTGGCAGAATGCAACTGCGATGGTCCTAAATGCCAAAAGTTTGTGGACACCTGATCATCACAGCCTTGTGTTTGTTTTGTGCCATTCCAGATTTCATGCCTCTTTGCTGTTATAATTACCTCCACTCTTCCCTGACCATAGTTTATCTAAGCCAGGTGTGGAAGAGTACAGACCATCTGTCTATGCTCTGCATAGTAAAGTGTGACTCTGCACCGCTCGTCCCTGATCCACCAGAAGCTGAAGGTACCAGAGACTTCAGGGACAAGGTGTCAATGTGTAGAGTTCTAGAAATAACAAGTCTTTGCAAAAAATTTTTAAAAATTAAAAAAATAGTATACATCTGCATAGCATTGGATTGTAACACCATTGAAACTAATCAGAAATGGATGCCAGCTATGAACAGAGGAGAGGGCGTGGCCATGGTGAAGTAAGAACTGTGGGGAAAAGAGACCAAACTGAAATGCGAACAGCTCTAACCTCGACAGTATCCAAGTGATAGTTCACTCATCACAGGATCTATTATTACTAATTATTAGTAATAATTATTAGATCTATTATTACACCTAATATTACTGCATTCATACAAACCCAAAGTCCTGGTAAGAACAAGTCCAGCAGCCCCCGGGATTCCTGACATTCCCCGTCAGCTGAGGATTTTCTCAGGTTTATTTGTGACAACAGACTTCAGAATGCGACCTCGTCTTCAGCCGTCTCAGCCTTATGAGAGGAAAGGTTGAACAGGAAGCCTTTAATGGCTGTCTGTGTGCAAGGATGCGTATTTCCTTTGTGGGAACTTTAAAGACTTCCCAGCTTTCCATTTTCTTTTATATTATGGTGGGTTATAGAAATGTTACACAGGAGAGACCAAATTCTTTATTATTTATAGACAATCCTGTCTGAATTCAGGTTCATGCACAACAAATAGTTGCCTCAGGAAAGTTCCAGCTAATAATATTGGTCTTGACTGATAGTGCTGGATGAGTATGAAACCGTGACAGACGTGTCAAAACGTGTGACTGGCATAATTAATAAATGTTAAGATGATAATGGGAAGCAAATTATGAAATCAGTGTACACATCGATATAGCAGTGGCAGAGACAGACCTTCAGGAACGCTTTTGGAGAGCTTTATTCTTAACCACGTAAGATAAGAGTCACAAAGTCCGCAATTAGTTTATGCGTTCCTTAAAGATTGTTCATTTTAATTAAGGGTACACTTGAGCACACAAAGTGACAGTAAATGATCGATCAACATATTTAAGTTGGCGGCACGGTGGAGTAGAGGTTAGCGATGCCGCCTTGCACCTCCAGGGTCAAGAGTTCAATTTCTGCTTCTGGTCCCTGTGCTTGGTGGGTTTCCTCCGGGGACTCCGGTTTCCTCCCACAGTCCAAAGACATGCAGATTAGGCTAATTGGCTTTTCCAAATCGCCCAGAGTGCAGGTGTGTTTGTGTGCCCTATGATGGATTGGCACCCCATCCAGGGTGTACCATGCTCAAAGTCTCCTGGGATAGGGTCCAGGCCCCCCCTGCGACGCTGTATACAGCAAAAAGTGGTATCGATAATGACATATTTGGGTCTGTGTGCATGAAGTTTGTATGTTCTCCCCGTGCTTGGTGGTACAAGTACAAATGGCAATCAATACAATGCTAACCAACATTGGCCTCCATGGTCCATAGTAGGATTACAAAGGTATCTAGACAGAGATTCAGACAGATGGATAGAGTAAAGTTTTATTAATATTTAATAACATTACTAATTATCACTGCATCTATAACTTTAATTCTACTGTGTAGGTGACTCTATCACTCACTCTATAGCTCTTATCCTGTACAGGGTTGCAGGAGGCCTGGAGGTTGCTGGAGGACTATGTAGGCAGGATCCACCCTGGATGAAGTGCCAATCCATACACACTCACACATTCAATCGTACACTTCAGGCAAATTGTAATTAGTCTAATCTGGATGACTTTGGACTGTGGGAGGATCGTGTGATTCATCGTAATTTTATTATTCTAGCAATCTATTTTAGTGCCTCTGATTCGAGGTAGTAAAAGGAAACATTTAGCGACAGAGTGTTCACATGATCCTCAGATCTACATACGAGTCACTCTGTAATTCGGTGTACGTTTCACAAGAGCATGAAAGTACAAAAACTATACATGTTCTTCTCGATAGAACGAATAATGTTTCAAGTCCATCTGTTCCTTCAGTGTAACAGCGGTTTCACCGACCAGTTTGTCGTGTTAACAGAATCTCATCTTGCAACTCAAAAATGACTTGTGCCAATGCCAAGTGACCAAGAGATTTTAAAAATCCAGTTGATGCGGAGGAAAGTGACAGGTTACCCATTTACATTTACATTCAGGTATTTGGCAGACGCACTTGTCCAGAGCGACTTACAAAAGTGCTTTGAAGTTTCCATCACTAGTCTTAGTCGTCACTTTAAAATCGCCAGTGACTCAACTATACATATAGACATCCAGTACCCACATGAATAATGTGTGCTGTGACATACTGTATGTATGTACCGTATGCAACGACTGATTAGGGACCTTTTTTTGGTAGAAAGTCAATCAGTGACAATCAGCTATTATAGGTGAAATATTTAGAAATATGAAAAAAAACACATCATGTAAAATGTACGCTGAAGGTTTGTATTGAAACCGACAGCTATTAGAAGTATATAGATGTAGCATTTGGCACTATCGCCTCGCACCTCCAGGGTCCGGGTTCGATTCCCGCCTCGGGGGTCTGCGTGCATGTTCTCCCTGTGCAAACTAGCAAATTAGGCTAATCAATATTCCCAAATTGCCCATAGTGTTTGTTGTGTGCATGTGCGCCCTGCTCTGGATTTGCACCCTGCCATGTGCACAAAGTTTCCTGGGAAAGGCTCCAGGTCCCCCTGTATAGGATAAGCAGTATAGAAGATGAACAAAAAAACAAAAGCAGCCACGGCAAAAATGGTCCATTTAGCAACATGACAATTTTCAACCTACAGTAAGTGAGGCAGAGGACGCACAATATGTTTGTGTGATTATATAACACACTTTCCCTGAACAGGTGAAATCTGATATTTTTCGATGAAATTATGTACAACAAATAAACTCATCAATCAAATGACGTGGAATGCGCTCGAAATGACACAACGACTCCTGTGCGATCAAGTTCAGAGCGAACGTTCTGATCATTAATGGTGCAGTGACGCCATCGGTTCGGGCTGATCTGCACAGGCATGTCTATCTGCGCTCAGGAATTTTCCCACGGCAAACAAGCACAAAAGTAACAGCAGTGCGCTGTGAACCGAGCAAAGTAGACAATAATCCTCAAATCCAGAGAGATCAACTACAGGATGTTGCTGGTTTCATCAGGAGCCATATGCACATGTCACCTGGTGCGGTTCAGCTCGACACAAGTTCGCACTGGTCTAGACGGCAACCCGAATGGTTAATTTTCACTCAGAGATAAGATCTAATCAGCACAGTGGGGCATAAGGAAGCAAATGATAAGATCAAATAATAGAGGCAAAGTATTTTTGTTGTTGTAATAAGAAGGTGATCCTCTTGTGAACATACAGTATTTTTCCTGGAAAGCTCACAACCCCCCACGGAATCCGTGTTTATGCTTCTTATTGGCACAGAATTGTTCCATACATGCTTCGTTTACATACTCATCACCATCCTGACTGAAAATATATATTACTTTTAGTCAGAGGTGATTAAGTCAGAGCGACACAGTGGTGTACTGGTTAGCCATGTAGTCTCACACCTCCGGGGTCTGGGTTCGATTCCCACCTCGGGGTCATTGTGCATGGAGTTTGCATGTTCTCTGCCCAGGGTGTACCAGGCCTCGTCTCCTGGAATAGGCTCCAGAATAAAGCGTTATAGATGCCGAGTGAGTGATTAAATCCGCAGCAAAAGAATTTAATCCAAGAACTTCATGCAGTGCCTACGTTTGGCCACCAGGGAGCAGACTTTCACATTGTTCAAGGATCCAGCAGTAAGTATAATTTAAGTAAAAAAATATTAGGATCACGATAATTAAAAATCATTTTGCTTGATCGAAAAAGAGGGAAAATCATTGGTGTGTGTGTGTGTGTGTGTGTGTGTGTGTGTGTGTGTGTGTGTGTGTGTGTGTGTGTGTGTGTGTGTGAGTGGAGAGAGAAGGGGGAAAGGTCAGAACCACAGGATGAGAGATTTCACATCACAGCCCTCGACAAAGGAAACTTTATCTTCTGTGCGTGTGTGCATGTGTGTACTCACACGCAGTCTCAAACGCATGCTAGGGATTTTCTCTAAAAAAAAAACATGTGATCATTTGAAAGAGGAAAAATGAAGTTCCCAGCGAAATTCTTTATATATCCCAGCTTCTTGGGCCCAAGCATAGGGTCAGCCATTTTCCACAGCGCCCCTGGACCAGACAGGGTTAAGGGCCTGGCTTAAGGGCCCAACAGGGGCCACCTGGCAGAGCAGGGGTTTCGAACCTCCGACCTTCTGATCACTATCTCAGAGCCTTAACACACTGAGACAACGCCACCCACGTGGCCCAAAATAGACCAAAAACAAACAGCTTCAACCAGATTCATATAAGTTTAATGTACAATGAAGTCTGAAATCTGCTGGCATGAACGTGACCCTCTGTCTTAAAACACACAGAACATAGTAATGTCCATGTCGATAAGAATTCTCCACATTCTCACTACAGAACTCTAAGGCACACATTTCACCGCGTGTTCGTGTTTTTCCGGAAGCAGGGTTGAGTTTGCACTGAATCTGAAAGTGTGTGTGTAATAAGAGAGTGAAGCAAGATGGGCCAATGAGAACGTGTGTGTGTGAGATTAGGGATCATCCTGGCATGGTGCCATCCACATTTTGTGAAGTTATTTATTTCTAGGCCTGAAGACATGGAACATTAGAGATGAAAGAAAGAACAGAGAGAGAAGTGCTGAGTGCAGGTGCAGTGAAAATCGTATCACCTGCTAGCAAAAAATACAGCATCACAATCACACTGTGTCACTTCCATTCCCTGCCATATCTCTCCCTCTCTCTCACGCCCACACACACAAACACACACTGCCACTTCGGCTTGATTTACACCGATGGGCCGGACTAACTCCTAGGCAACCTGGCTCCTCCTCTGGGTGTGTAGGGAGTTTTTAAGTGGTGTGTCGGGAATGTTGTTGTGTTCAGGAGACGTGGGAGGCAGCGAAGCTCGTCCATGTGACAGACACACTCAAAAATAGAAGCAGTCCACAGGTCAAGCTAAACGGGTAGCACCTGCGGGTCAGAAATCTTTTAAAATAGGAAGCAGACTTTGATCACACCAGGTCCTCCAAAAATGGGTGAAGATGCTACTCGAGCTGATCAAAGCTCCTCCACCTTGCCAGCTCCAGCCACCTCTGATTCCCCCACCGCTCCAGTGGTGGACGCCCAGGATCTCTTCGTCCCCAGTTCAGTTCCTACCTCCCCGACTCACACCCTCACCCGGACGGGTAGCAAAACTCCAGGCAGCCCAACAGGTGCCGGGAACCAGGTGAGCGCCATCACGGTGGTGGCGCTGCTCGACCAGCTGGTGGTGATGATCGAGGCCGTGCAGGAGAACCAGCGGCGCATGGAGAAACGCCAGGCTGACCTGGAGGGCACGGTGCGGTCCGTGCAGGCTGACTTGACCCGCCTGAGCAAGAGCCATACAGTTACCTCTGGCGGTGTCAACAAGCTGCTCGAGCGCTCACGCAAGACAGGCATCTATGTGAAGGAAGTGCGTGAGCGTCTCGATCGCCAGAGTGGCCAGGTAAAGCGTCTGGAGGCCAACCATGCACACCTGCTCAAGAGGAACCACTTCAAAGTGCTCATTTTCCAGGTAGGTTTCGATTATTTGCCTGTAATCACATATGATATATGTTTAGTTGAGAAAACTCATAGATAATAATTACGGTAAAAGAGGCACGTGAAAGATCTTCTCATGCATGGAGATGTTCCTCATGGTAGAGCCCACTGTAGAACTGAAGCAAACTTTAAAAAGTTGTACAGGTTAGTCCAAACTGGACGTGTGTGAAGCAGAAGCAGGTTGTGTGTGGGTGTAAGAGAGAGTCAGAACGTGCACACATCCGTGTAAGACCTAGAGAGAGTTAATCACGCAGAATCCATAATAATACCCCGTCCATATCCGTCATCTTCACCTTTGGCCAAATAAGTGAATAGCCACGGCAACTGAAAATGACTAACCGGAGTCACGGATGTAAGGTGTGCTCCCTCAACCAGCTCGGCAGCCTAGTGGGTGTGTTCGGTTTAGCTTGGGCTTAATCCGTGTAATCCGAAGGAGAGGTGCATTGTATGTTTAATACGCTTGTCTATTATGTACATCTTAAGAAAAAAGAAAAAAAACGTGTTACCCTATTTGCCTTTTTCAACGGCTGGATTGTGTCGACCTGCGCCGCAGAGGGTTTTTTTGTTGTTTCTTTTAGCCCACTAAAATGGCCGTGGGGTTAGGTACGAGTTAATAAGCGCACTGGTCTCCTTGTGGGAACATGCAGAAGGTTTCTTCAGTAGAAAAACATCTAGTGTCACTGATATATGCACAACTTTTTATGTCAATTTTTTACAGCAAGACTTACAGTAGGATTGTAATTTACACACTTTGATCTTAGCACCCAAAAAAAACACTCAGTTCTGTGCTCGCTGTTAGCTCATGTGATTATCGATGGCGCCTGTTTGCATCACAAACATCTTCATCGTTATTGTCTACGTAATCATGATCTGCAAAGTGCGTCTACACTCTGTGTTTCAGCGTGTTTAAAAATTGACAGTCGTGCTAAACGCTGTAATTCAGGTAGGAGAAGGCGGGAAGCGGAGGGGTGGGGCTGCGCACAGTTTATCACCCCTGGCGTTCACGAATTCCTGCATGCCTCTCAGTGAGGGCAGGTAGAGTTTCTCTAGAGTCACGAATGTTACCTCCATCCACCGAAGGCCAAGTCAGAGCGTGTGTGGACGTGCAGGAGCGTGAGCGGGAGCTGCAGGCTGGGGTATTTGCACAGTTCATTTCCTGGTTAATGCAGAAGAAAAGCATGCAAGTCTGGAAAAGATTCACCTCGTGTAATATAATCACGGCTTTATGACGGCAATCAAAATTCTCTGCAGTTTATTTCAAAAGTCCAGTCCGATTGTAGATTGTAGTCAAGTTGGTGAATAAGTGTTTGTGAGTCGTACTTCGAGTATGTCAGTGCACCAACAACCTTCTAGTTAAGAAGAAGAAATAGACCCCCATACCCCCCCCCCCCCCCCGAAAAAAGCCCTAATACAACTTATTAATGAATTCATTGAAAGGTTTGTTTAATATCAATAGGTTTGGTCTCAGTTGGTGCTAAACTAGACTAAAATCTCTAAAATCTATAATCTAGCCAAAGCTCGAATTGTGCACATAGTCGTCTCAAGCAATTACCACCGCTGCGAACGTTATATAGACAACTGCGTCTAGCCAGTGAAGTGCAGTTGAATATTTAATTGCTTGCTAGACAAATACTCATTACTTACAAAACTCTCTTTTGTGAAGTCTTTGCCATGTTGTGAAAACTTTGGTTGGTAGACAAATAGCGCTGTGTGTGTGTGTGTGTGTGTGTGTGTGTGTGTGTGTGTGTGTGTGTGTGTGTGTGTGTGTGTGTGTGTGTGTGAGTGTCAGAGAGTCTGTAGCTGCTATCAGTGGGGTGTGTCTCGAGCTACCGTACGTGGTTTTACTACACGTGGCAAAATGGTGACTTAAAATACCAGGCCAGGTGTGGCATTATCAGGTGTGTTAATGTTCCACCAGGTGAAAGGACGCCTGTGCACGGAACTGCGCTGCCCACAATGATCACGGCTTATAATTAGACTGTATTTTATTAAATATTTGATTCGATTATGTTCAAAACATACAAGTGTTGTTATAGCACCTGTCGGCGGTTACTGTGCAAGAGCTGATATTTTATATAAAACGCACACACACACACACACACACACACACACACACACACACACACACACACACACACATGCAACAATAGTTTGGATCAGTCATTCTTTTTTCAGGTAGAAGGTGAATTAAAAAAAAAAAAAAGGAGTGTGTGTGTGTGTGTGTGTGTGTGTGTGTGTGTGTGTGTGTGTGTGTGTGTGTGTGTGTGTGTGTGTGTGTGTGTTGAATGATCCACAAGTATGAGGACTGTCATTCTCCTTAACATGTTCTAACGAGCTCTAATGAGTGTCACATTAACCAAGACATGAATTACTGTCGGCTTGTCACTTCCTTCTTAGATTTCTCTTTTCTGACTTCAGTGTTTTCCTCCCATCACTGCCGCTGATCTCATGACATCCACACACTCGTGCACACCTTCTGCGGTTTTCCTCGATCAATTTCTCGTCTTTCGATTTGCACATTAAAATTATTATTAATTATTCGGAAGAAAGAAAGAAAGAAAGAAAGAAAGAAAGAAAGAAAGAAAGAAAGAAAAGCCAAAGTGCATCGACTCCTGTATAACGTGATGAAACTCTTTAGCTGAAAACTAGCAGCGCTGTCTCTGGTGAGGAAATGTTACAGATGGTGAAGTCCACTGGCCTCCTCACATTAACTCTTTATACTGTACATTTAAGCAGAACATATGATAAACAACCTTTAATGATGTTTATTACAGTATATGCATAGTGGAAAAGACAAATAATGAGGCAATAACTGTAAAAGGGTGTTTATAGTGTTATTTTATTATATACGAGTCACACTAAAAAATAACTTGTATTTCTTTATTTTATTTTTTTAAAACTGGTCCCTAATCTGATTAATTGAGTCTAAGGTTAAGGCTTGTGCTAAATGTTGAGCTGGTGTTTGTAAAAACTGCATCCATACAAAAGATCTGAGCATCTCATCCTCGTCATTTTTCATAGCTTGACTTCATAAATACAGGATTTGGTCCATAGATTATTTTGGTCCTGTTAATCACGCAGACTAGCTCGCCTATCTTTAAAAATATATATCAGTTTTTAAAAGCATTTTTAGACTTTCACATGGGTCTTTTTTCCATTTTGGTTTTGACTGGGGGTTCACTTATTTACTCCCTCGTCTGTACCTCTTAATCCAGTATACAGGGTCGGACTTAGTGCACATGGTGGGGTACGGATCAACTGCACGGCACACACATAGACACACACACACTATGAGGACATCGGCGGTGTTTCCACTATTAAGGCATGAAGACATAAATCTCGTACAGATCCCGCAGTCCCGCAGTCCTATCTGGAGAAAACGATGCACCCTCTCAGACAGAACAACACCGTGTCTTGTAATTACAGACATATTTAGTTGAACAGTTACATCAGAGGTTTTTATTTCACCGCTTGTTGTTTGGAACGGCTTCTACTCGGACCAGTAGATCAGGTTGTTTTGGTGTGTTCTGTGGGTGTGTGTGTGTGTGTGTGTGTCTGCATTGATAGCTTGTTGTTATTTGTCATTTTTGCTTCATGGCAGTTGAATGCATGTGACAGAATGTAAAAAGTGGGAATGTTCATGGCTCCTCTGGGTCACTACAAAAGGAAGTTCTCTGATAGCTTCTGTTTACAGAAACATTCTATCACCTCCGTCTCTGCAGCAGGGCCGAATCTCTCAAAGCGCATTCGGACATGCAGACACAAACCTATGAGCGAACCACAAAATTTCCTAAGAATTTTATTTTTTAACTGAAAGTATGCGAGTCTTTTTTTTTTTTTTTTTTTTGCTTCCTTAATTTGTTTACTCTTAACGTCGGAATCAGTTCCTCGGAAGACAACAAACTTCACCGGAGCGTTACAACTTGGCACAGTGTACTTCAGATACCATGCTACTCACCATCCCTAGAAATAGATGCATAAATAACTTATAAATAAATAAAAAATGCTTCAGTTTAGATCGTCCCCTTTAGGACGACTGAAAATAAACAACATGTTGTTAGTGTTCAGAATTACAGAAGACGTTTAGATGCGTGTCTTCATTCCTGCTCTCTCAACTATTTGTTTGTGCTTGACTACAGCTTATCTCACTCCCAGAGCTCCAAGGCAAAGCTGGGTCACCCCCCCCCCCCCCTCAGAGACACAGAGACAGAGTGAGACAGAGTGAGAGAGACAGACAGAGACAGAGAGGTTGCAGAGGTTGCAAAATTTATATGGATAGTGAAAGCAGTAGGTGAAGTGGTTAGTGAGATTGAAGAGATGATCGCAGAAGATGATATCAGATAGCTACGTGGAGGGGAGAGGAGGTAGGAGCGATGGAAAAACATGTGATCTATAAAAGAGAGAGAGAGAGAGAGAGAGAGAGAGAGAGAGAGAGCTCAGACCTGATTGTACTTAACCGACTCATATGTGTCAGTTCTGTTCCTTATCTCGCTCGCCTCCAGTTAGCTGGAAAGACATCAGGTGCGAATACAACAAAGCAAACAGTAAAGCGCATTGTGTGTTTGTTCACGGATCGATTATTAATCAGGACGCCAATAATATGAGCGCTAGTCACGCGTTTGCTAAAAGCCTAAAAACAAGACTCGACCATTTCGGTGGTTTGGAGTTAAACTGGCGCTGAACTTCTCCAGGATCTCGACATGTTTCACCAAAGTCACTTTTTTTGGGGGGGGGGGGGACAAAATGGTTAAGATTCCATCATGAGTTTTTAGTGTATTGTGGATAGGATTTAATCGTGCACTCAGTCTGGGCTGTGTGATGATTAGGATCCAGAACGATGTTGCGATCTTTAAATACGTACGTTAAATATGCATCCAATGTGCTCCACAGCGAGGTTAGATAATGTCAAATAATTTGCTCAAAACACAAACAGCAATATTTTTAAAAAACGTCACACACACACACACACACACACACACACACACACACACACACACACACACACACACACACACACACCATAATGGTTACCTTATACTAGCTGGTGTAATTAGCCTGACTCATTGTTTACTTAATTTAGGCAAAGTGTCCCGCGAGAGCCCGGACGGTTCCTGTCCTGCTCCGGAGACTCCGGTGACTCAGCAGCCGCTGATGGATTTGCTCTTTTGTTAACCGTGCAAAGACGCCATAAAGCTAACGCGGCGAGTGCATTACCGTGTATTGACACCGAAAACTACGTTTCAAAAGACGCTGCTTAAACTCTCTCTTTGGTTAAAGAAGACGTGTGAGTGGCAAAGCCCCGGGATCCTTTTGTACTTTTAGAATGTCGCTTTCACCTGGAAAAGTGGTTGTATTGTGCTGGTTAAAACTCATTTATAAAGCACCAGGGCTTAAAGGCCCGAGTCGTGCCTCTCCAGTCGTGTGGTTTAGTACCAGCAGGAGTGCAGATAGCGATGAGCGTTTAAACAGCGAGACATTAAACTGAAAACTGATTGCAACTGCTGAAAATTACACTGAAAATAAACATTAACAAATGCTAACTGTTCTGTGAGGACTTATCATGTGGCCAGATGTGAAGGAGGGTTACTGTTGCTGCCTTTTTATTATAGCACAACCCAACATGCATTTTCTTTTATTGCCGACAAAGACAATATTTCAAAGTTGTTAAACTAACACTAACTTTTAACACTAACTAAACTTTTATCCATCCACAGAAAATTCACTAGACAACTTAGTACTGTAATAACTTTATTACTTTCGTATCGTAGCAGCTGGAAACCGCCGCTATCTCATCAGTCTTCCTTACTTGCTCCTTTTTCCTCCCCTTGACGTTAATAACTTGAAATAAACAAGTGCAAAGTCCCAAACCAAATCAAATCGAGATTTTATGAACCACCAATGCTGGAGACGTCTCCCTTATTTCATCGTATCACTGAGTCACATTGGCATTTGTTCCATTAATGCATGCTTAGATTGATGGAATGCCTTGCACCTCCAGGGTCCGGGTTCGATTCCCGCCTTGGGGTCTGTGTGCATGGAGTTTGCATGTTCTCCCTAACGGCTTGGTGGGTTTCCTCCGGGTACAGATTAGGCTGATTGGCGTTCCCAAGTGTGTGAATGTTGACTGGAAGTCCTACAATGGCTGGACAAATGGGAATACATATAATAGTCACCATTGGCCTCCACAGTTCTTAGGTTCCTGGATGGATGGATGGAAATTAATGGAGTAATGGTTGTGGATAACATATACAGTACCATACAATATACCATACCACAGAAATAATTATGTCATACATTTATTAGTATAATATTTATTTATTTTTATTAGTATTAGGATCTTCTGACCAGCAAGGGGAAACGGAAAATACAAATATTTCAAACCTCAGGAAGTTTTGTTCAGTCTCGGGTCATTAGCTGTTAAACGCCACCCACAGTTTTTGCTCCGGCGTAGGCACTCCTCTCACCTGCAGTACAAAGGATCCGAGACATTTATTGAACAGCGTCTCTGTGTTCTAGCCAACTGACTGTGTGTTCTCTGGTCTTGGAAAGATGCCACTGATTCACTGAACATGTATCAAGACCAGGCAACACATCATGGATGAAAAACATTATATGTGTGTGTGTTTGTGGGCGAACGGAGCACCGACGTACAATCTGAGCCTCGGTTCATGTCACGGTGCCTGACATTTCTTTCAACCAGAGGAAAGTCGACATCCTTCCTTCCTCACATGTGGTCACACATCATCCATACATAGTATTTTTTTTTTTTTTTTTGCATAGTTGTGACAAGCCTTCGTTGGTTGTTTTTTGCAGAAGCCGAGTCCTCAGCATGCCAGTGTCCGTTGACTCGAGACATTGAATTATACAATATGCAATGTGCTGTAATAATAAGTCACATTGTGCATTGAAGTCGAAATGCAGGTTTAACAAAGTGATATTTCATGTGAGTTTTTTTTTTTTTTCCATAAAAACTCACACACATTCAATAGCGCAATCCTTCGGTTAGTCAAAGTAGATGCAGATGAATCAGCGTTGCTTTCCAAGTCAAATATTACCAGGGAGAGGCTTTTAATACGCTGGGGATTTTTCGTCCCTGAATGAGTCATGTGCAATCCAGGGGGTAAATGATATAAAGTAATATAAGGATAGGATAGGATAGGATAGGATAGAATAGGATAGAATAGGATAGGATAGGATAGGATAGGATAGAATAGGATAGGATAGAATAGGATAGGATAGGATAGGATAGGATAGGATAGGATAGGATAGGATAGGATAGAATAGGATAGGATAGGATAGCACACCAGGTATTGATACTATTTGATATCACTCAAATGAGGATGGTGTTCATGTCCACATTGAGTTGGGCTCCTCTCAAAGTTTCTACTTTTTGATATCTCAGGGAATTTCCCCTTGCTTTGCTTTGTGATACCTAATTAAAACTAATTTCCATCATTTTTAATTCTGTAAAGCTGCTTTCTACAATACCATTGTTTAAAAAGTCCTACACAAATAGAATAGAAGTGCAGATAAAAAAAGGTATAACAATATAAAAGATCTTTTTTCCTTTCTGGATACTTATATACACAAGTACCTTTAATTAAAGCGGACAGTCATGATATGTAAATATGACATAATAACATGACTAATAACATGTTGTACTACAGTATGTTGACAATAATAACATGACTCTGCGCTCCAAAGCACCAGGAAATATTCTTGTCTTCTTATGTAACATTTTAAAATCTGCTACATGTTTGAACGCAAATCTGAGACTCACTGCTTGTTGGTGGTTTCTTTCCCTGACAAGGTATTTCATCATCTGGTCTTGAGTTGTGTCGCTGCTTTAAGAGCGGTTCCACAGTCGCGACACAAACCTCTCGCCCTTTATCTGGTCCTTCCTGTGGAACCACCTTTAATGACTTTTCCCATATTGTTCTTTTACATTTGCTTTTCCTCTGCTTCATTCCTGTAAAAAAAAATTTCCTTTCATTACCATTGTCTTGTCTCACACACTCTCGCACACACACATCCTTCTTCCACCCAGTGTTTCCACTCCAATAAGTCTGAGGCCTCCACTGGGGTGCATTAAGTTTCTGGGATCTGATTACACATTGAAGCAGGGGTACGAGCGTGTGACACCATGTTGTTTTCCAAGACATACACTCTTTGTCTTGCCCTCAACGAATGCCCACCCCTTTTTCCTGTATCGCAATTCTGTTTTGCACTTGTTTAAAGGTCAGAAGCAAAATGGCAAATGTGTGAATTTATCAAACGGCTCATGAGGAGAATCTAAAATCGGGTTTCTCAGGTGTAGTCTAAAAACAGACAGGATCCAAAGTCCTCGTCGTGCATCGTTTCTAAATCTGCATGTTTAATGCTAATGCTAATGCTAATGCTAATATATGTAGATGCTAATGTTAAATGTATTATCTGTTCAAGGACAATCACACGAGTATTCCTTCGGAGTGAATTCAAAAGTACAATCTTCACCATAAAGAGAACAGACGTTTGTATATTCAGTTGTACAAATGATCAGAAGTCCTTTAAGTCTTTGATGATCGTTACATCATGAAAGATCATATCTTACAGTACATACTTCTTACAACTACATTGTTACAGAACAAACCATTCTTTGGAGGAGAGCCTTACCTTCATCTCTGCATCTATGAAGATCGTCAGATGAATAGCGAAAAATCTGAATTGTGAATCTATTCACATTTTAGCAGTAAAACAAGCAAAACCAGTCGTACATGTTGGTTTTCAGTTCCTATCGGTCCAGAAATCTGGTCATTCAGCCACAGGTTGGTGTGCAGCATCGATCTGGCTGTGCTGAAAATATGATATTAACACGGTCGAGCTTTTGGAAATGGCACGTTTTTATTGGCTGTTGAAAATATACATGCAAAATAAAACCTACTGTAGTAGATCCTAAACTCTACTGAGGGTTATGATGTTCTGATCCGTTATGATGTTCTGATCCGGCCTGTATGGGAAGCTGCCAAGTCACTCCATATGCCAGCATGTCATGTGTTTCATGGAAAATGGCATTTTGGTATATAAAAAAAAAAAAAGTGATAACAATTTGATCCATCCAATCCAGGCCATGGACAGTAAAATGCCCAGTGATGGTGCATGGTGATGTTTAGTGTTTGTGTTCAGCTCGTACTGCAGATCGAAACGGAGGATATAAGCAAAACAGATGCAAACTGTTGAAGAAATCTTGCAGACCTCAGCGCGGAGGTGGACACCGTGAGGTGAAACTGTACACCGAGAGTAGCTCATCTATCGATATGGCATATAGAAGTACAGTTACTTTTAAGCTTTTGAAACTCTTACTAGAAACAATTTTCGGAGCAGTGGTGGTTCAGTGGTTGGTTTCTCGCCTGTCATGCGGAATGGAAGGCCTGGGTTCAATTCCCACCCAAAGTCCACACCCAAACCCATGCAGTGACAGGAACAGCCGAAAGACCAACAACAACTAGAAACTAATTTCACACTTTTCAAGAGAGATGATCTACAAAAAATTGGCATGCATGTTTAAATCCAGGATTCCCGACGTGAGGTCCTGGGACAACCATGCCTCCGTGAGGCACAGACTGCCAGGTCTGCACTGTTTTAAGCAGTTTAAACTCACTGACAAAGCTATTTATTGTGTATTTTTATAGGTAGCTAATTTGATGGTTTCTTACATTGAAAGGGTTTAATGTAAATATGGTGAATTCATTATCTATACCACTTATCCTGTCTAAGGTCTGGAGAGGTGAAGGTAGCCCAGGGAACTCTGGGCACAAAGCTTGGTGAGGTGCCAACCTACTGTATGACGGTACAAACACGCACTTAGACGACCCACAAGCAATTTGTAGCCACCAATCAGCATCTCTTTGTGTGACTGTGGGGAGGAAACTGGGGTACCAGGAGGAAACCCACCAAGCACAGGGAGAGCAGGAGGGAGATTCAAACCCCCAACCTTGGAGGTTCGAGGCGAGTGTGATAGCCACTTAGCAACCGCGCCACCAATGTACTGTACATATCAATATGCACATAAAGTGCAGTGGACTTATATTCGAATAACCATGATCATAAAATAAATCATTTCCGCTGGTAATGGTACTGAATTTCGTACCTTTGGATTCAAGCAGATTTTAAAAGTGTTCGCAGAAGCCTGGTGTCTGACTCGGTTGTGTGAAACCTACACCGAAACAACTGATATACTGTATCTAAAGACCTGCGGTGTGATTTTCTAGCTCGTGTACTGCTCTTTCCAGTGGACGGTGAAGTCCCGATTGTGTGTCCTAGCATGCTCGTATGTCATCTACCTAGCAGCTCATTGTGTGCTCTTGCTCTCAGGTTGAGGCCTGACTTGAAACAGTGTTTCATTTGGAGCCAGACTCGCATTGTGTGAAACATGACACTTAAGGCTCACCTCCTCGTCTCTTGGGTTTTTTTTTTTTTGGTTTTTTATTCTCGCTCTCTCATTAAAACACACCTCTTAGTTCCTCATTCACCTGGGGACGAGTGTGAACTTACGAACCGTACAAAGCGGTTTAAAAAAAAATGCAGCGAAGGTGTGATTTCTTTAGGAGGTATGAATTTTGAACCGTGCGCTTGGTCGTATTTTTAATCCCTTCTGTGCTTGTTATTTTCAGTTTAGTGCTGTTAGTTTAAAAAGTTCACCGAGCTCCAGCTCAGGTTTTTGGTTTGATCTTGTTTACGAGTGACATGAGTGCCTCCGTATGTGTGTGTGTGTGTGTGTGTGTCTCAGTGCCGTAAAGCCAGCGGCAGTGGAGAAAAACTGGTTTACCCAGAAAGCATGCTGGTTTAGACTGGAACTGAGCCTTTGGGGGATTTGTTTCACAAAAGTCTTATGGTGCAACAAGAGAATTCAAACGGCTCACAGAAAATCTAGTACGCTCGTCTTTTTTCAAAAAAAAAAAAAAAAAAGCCACAAAAAAGTCTGCAGTTTGTAAAGCAAGCACTGTCACAAACAGCTAAGAAAGAATGCAAACTGTTTCAAGGATTTCATTTGTTCAAAAGTTCACAGCGGTGCCATAATAAACTCTGAGCTTAGTGCAGAAGGTGTGTGAAGTTCCTTTATGATGTCTCAATTCTTGGTTTTGGCCCTCGATGTGCATGATGGCAATAAAATAAAATAAAATAAACAATAAAGAAGAGGATTGAGATTTAAATTTGAATAACAAAGTAAAACTGTAACAGATCGTTGTTTTTAGATCCGAACAGCACATCCTTTAGCCTGGATTATTTGCACAGGTGCGCTGGTGTGGATTTTTTAAAATATCTTGCATAATGAAATAAAACACGCAGCAACTCTTCACTTGGGTCATGGCTGGATAAACGTCTTCTCTTTGTTCTTGGGAGGAAAAGACTTTTGCAATATCTTCTCAACCTTGTTGTGATCTGAGAACGTTCAGATCTCATGCCGACACTCTTGAAAAATGTTGACCTCCTCAGTTATCTTCTGGGGAAACCCTTGAATGTTCTTTGTAGACTCTCTCCATATCCAATGGAAACTTTGTCCAACGATTAATTATCTGATGAATGCTTTCTCTAGCAGTGCACCAACAGTTGCGAGATCATTTAGCTTCATTTCGATGGCAGGCAGGTTGTGGGTTCAACAAGCACCAATGCCAAAAGTCAAGTGTTTATACCTCACACTTACCTACTTCATATTACCCTCGGAGCAAAAAGCGTTTTCAAGTATTTTTCTTTTTCTTTCTCTTTTTTTTTTTTTTTTTTTTGTACAGTTTCAGAAACAACACTATCTGAATAATAAATGCACATAAATATGGCAGACGTTGTGTTTGAACATTTTCCTGAGCAAGTTCTCGAAGGTCTGTGCATGTGTATACACGTTTGTGTGTGTGTGTGTGTGTGTGTGTGTGTTGAGGAGGTTGATTTAGTGAGCAGGTGGGATTTGAGCAATGTTGCTCCACCCTACCCTCAGGATCAACCCTACTCCAGTTGAAGTGAATATCTCTCAAAATGATTTTTGTATTTCAACCTGGGTGTAAGAGATGAGCCATATTATGTGTGTGTGTGTGTGTGTGTGTGTGTGTGTGTGTGTGTGTGTGTGTGTGTGTGTGTGTGTGTGTGTGTGTGTGTGTGTGTGTGTATATGAGTGAGAAGGAGTGCTATAGGGTGCCAGAGTTTGGTATACAATGGCAACGTGAAAATCGACCATGACATTCGTGGTGTGTTCATGAAGCCTCGTCACAGTTGGAAGTTGGATTAGAAATGCATATGTATCCAGTATATGGCAGGTTGCAGGTGGCGCTTGCCATGGTAGTAGTCGTGCTATCGCGAAGCACACGAATCCTGCTCATCCTGCTCCAGTCTTTCATTAATCTAAAGCCAATTTCAGGCTGTGCATTAAATCATGGCAAGTGTTTCAACGTGAAATACGCCTTTCACACCATCAAGTACTGACATGACTTAAGACCGCCTCTTTAGAATTTATCTCTCTCTTTTTTTGTTTGTTTGTTTGTTTCTTTTTTGGTTCGACATGTGTTTCTTTCCAGGGCAACACCCACAAAATTATTATATAACCATAAGGCAAGTCATAACAGCCCACTTTTGTGCACCTTCAGATCCAGAAGAAATGTGTGGATCTGAGTGTGTGTGTACCCATGCGTAGGGTTGATCTGGGGTCAGTTTGTACCCTGGTCATGAGGGCAAATCAAGCAATATGGTAACATTCATAAAAGGCAAGAATGAAACAACAAAAATACACCATAAATACACACTACAATGGTGCTCCAAGGCATGCACTGAAAGAAAAAAAAAAACAATCAGTTTTCCTCATGTAGACTCATCTATCACTCTCTCTTCCTTGCAGGAGGACAATGAGATCCCGACCACCTTGTTCACTAAGGAGTCCACAGCAGATATTGCCTCAGGATCTGTTCAGGATGAGACCGCCTCTGCCCGTGCGTCTGTGATCGATCCCAACTACCCCCATGAGGAAGGGTTGCAGACCATCAGCCTTTCCTCTGACGAAGAGGAAGGAGCAGCGAGCCCCCCACTGGAGGGAGGCACATTGCCCAGAGAGGTGCATGAGGATGAGTTCCCAGGCATGGCAAGTGACCGCCTAGAGTGGTCTCGCACCGACAAGTTTAAGCGATCCAGTCTGAAGAAGGTAGACAGCCTAAAGAAGGCCTTCTCACGCAGCAGCATTGAGAAGAAGATCAACAAGATCGTGCCCCCGGAGAAGCGTGAAAAGATCATGAAGAGCTTCTCTCCAAGTCATCCCAAAAGCCCAACCAGCAAGAGCTCGTCCTATCGTGTCTCATCGATGACCTTCAATGTCAAGAAGGTGCGAGATGGAGAAGCCGAGGCCGGGCCGGCCATGGGTGAGAATGCCACGGTGGAGCTGCCACCCATGGGCGGACCAGACGGTCAGCTACCGCTGGCGGAGGTCCATCACGAGGAGGAAAAGATTAACGGTAAGGAGCACAGTCCGACCCCTACGGGCAGCGCAGAAGGGGGCGCCTCAGCTACAGAGGATGTAGAGCTTGAGAACGGTCCCTCAACCAAGGTTATAGAAGAAGAGGAGTCACACGAGCCCAGTGAAGCTAATAATGGAGCTGACGCGCATGAGAATGGCGATCATAATGTTGAAGACGAAGAGGAGGACAAGTCCGTGTCGGCACCTGAATCTCCCCCGTCAGCTGCAGTAGCAGTCGAGCAAGCGTCTTAGATTTACTGGCATTCCATCTTTCGCAGAGATCTTGGCACCGGCGCACACCATCTGTTCAAAATCAGTCGTGTTATGTAAGTGCTTGTCTGATAGAAAACAGGGCACGTGTGAAAAAAAATAATAAAAAGTAAAAAAAAAAAAAAAAACTTTTCTCCCCCCGAACTGGGCTCTACATGGTAATGGGTGATTAAACAAACTGAATTATTCCTTATAAAAATTTATATTTTAAAATTGTTATAGCTTTTTGTATATAGTCTTGAACCTCTATTGCATGCAATCCTAGATATACTGCACCTTCTGTATTATCCTTCCCAATATACTGTTCTACAATAGATAATCAACTCAAGCGTGATTCCATAGAGAGATTAAGAGATAAATATATATAAGAAATGCCCTTTTTCGGAAGAAAAAAAACCTATGATGCGGATGGTCCCCCTTCCCCGAACACTGTTTACTGCTTTAAGAGCTAAATTCTTTTTCAGTATAACTGATAACGCTGAAAATGACTTTTAATAAAGTGTTTATCTGACAGTAAGTAGCGCATGTCTTTTTTGAAACAGTGGCTTTTCGCTTGATTTATGCATAAGTACCAAAAACACCATTCAATACATATTTGTAAAGCAGAAAAAGCGACTATACCAGACATCACCAAATGGCGGACCACGGTCCGGATCTGGACCGAGTGAGAGTTCAATCCGGACCCCGATGCTTTTCTGATATAACAATAATGAATATACCAGTAATCTAGCGCTTTTCCCCCGCAGTAATGTGAAAGAGAATTGTATTGACCGGACCTTCTAAAAAATTGTATTTGGACTATACAGTAATTGCTTGTTTTAATTAGCTACTACTGTGAAACAAGAACCATAAAAAATACATTACGTACAAGTTCACCAGAGACGTGGCTACACTGGGGACTTGAATTTCAGAGCATGTCTCATTAAAGAACAATGCAGTAAATTGGCGTGGCATGTATGTGGTTAATTTCAACACTGGTAAATGTAGACTTGCCAAGTTTCAATAATGACTTCTGTACTCATAAATAAATTGAATTCATAAGCACTACATTCCCACATGTCTACTTTTCAGCAGGATAAAAATTTAATACACACATTTCAGCAATATTGATAGTCCATATCTTTATACTTTATACCATGTCTTTATACTTTTAAGCCTCCCAGGGCACAAGGCAGGGGACACTCTGGACAGGGCGCCAATCCACTGCAGGGCACACACACACACACACACACACACACACACACACACTATGGGCAATTTGGGAACGCCAGTTAACCTAATCTACCTGACTTTAGACTGTGGGAGGAAACCGGAGTGTCATGAGGAAACTCGCCAAGCACAGGGGAGAACATGCAAACTCCATGCACACAGACAGGTGATAATCGAACCCGGAGCCTGGAGGAGCGAGGCTCTAAGCCACAGTGCTCTATAGGCTCCTCGCCACAACTGTGATGATTTCTTTTCTTTTAATTTCTTATTATATTAATTCTTTATCTATTTTATGACCATTCCTAATGGTGCTTTATTCCTTTATAACCAAGCTAATAGGTTGAAAAAGCTCATGTACACACGAAAAGAAATTAGTCACTACTGTTACCTTTTTATCTGATTAACAAACAACAACGATTTTAACGCTAGGATTCAGTTACATATTCCTTCATTTATCTTTATCCTAGACAGGTTCATTACACTAACCACTAACACACCCAATCTCAAACTCATTCACACACTTGGAGCGATTTAGTGTACGTAGCTTTTGGAGTTTTGAAGAAACTAGAGAGGTTACACTTAAAGGTTATGCTTCACATCATGTTTGTAACAGAAATCAAATTTTTTTAAAGGTTTTTTTTTTTTATTATGACCTAACTAACTAACTAACTAACTAAATAAATAAACAAATAAATAAATAAATAAATGGAATAACGAATAAATTAATAAATGAAGTGTTCTTGCTCCAGTTTTTTGTTTTCTTTCTTTGCAAAGTAGTGGGATGTACCATGAGATGAACCAGGCAAGGAAAAATAAAACACACACACACACACACACACACACACACACACACACACACACACACACACACACACACACACACACACACACACATTCCTGATCCTGATAGATTGCTCCTCTCCAGTGTATTTTCCATGGTGTGAAGATGTGAGAAGTGGAGGTCTGTCTTTCCAAATGGATTGATGGCGTATTTTTCGACCAGGACGCCAGGGTATGCAGGACCCTCATGCTCCACAGGTGTTCTGCCTCTAAGCTCTCTCAGCTGTTTGGCTTCGGTTACATTCATCACTGTTCGCATCGGTAAGCTCTGTGTGAAGCTTCGTGTTATTATAGGAATAAATTATATACAGTAGAACTGCATTTTTTTTATAATATGAATTTATAACTAGACTCAACTCCATTATGCAATGCGTAAGGTATTTATACTGTAAGTACTGTAGTATTAAAATCAAAGGGATTACAATGCAAAGCAGTAATCCTACCTAAAGGATGTATTTGGAGATACGGCACAGACAGTGTGTGTGTTCTTTCCACACCCAGATCTACCCACATCTCATCTTTAACACCAACCACATGTGAGACAGGCTAGGAGTCTGACTTTTTTCTCTCTGTTCTTGTGTGAACTTGACAATAAAGATGGTCTTGGACTCTAATTTTCTAATGGCTTGTGACTTCAGTCGATTAAATTCTTACAAACAGCTCTGTATCTCCCATAATGAATGTGGACTCCATATGAACTTAAAACATCTCCTGTTATACTGAACTTCCAGCCTCCTAACACACAGTATGAGTGCTGATCAATCCCTGCTATCCGTTATCACCCAAATGAGGATGGGTTCCCTGTTGAGTCCGGTTCCTCACAAGGTTTCTTCCTATTGCCTTCTCAGGGAGTTTTTCCCTCAGCATCAGGGACAATCTGATGATTCTGATTTATATATACACTGATCAGCTATAACATTGTGAACACCTGCCTAATATTGAGTAAGTTCCTTGTATGTTCTGTCATCTTTTTATCAGAACCAGCATTAACCTTTTCCTCACTTGGCGCTACAGTGGCTCTCCTACTGAATAAAGCGACATGGGCCAGCCTTCGCTCCTATGCAGCACCCATGACCCTGTTTCCAGTTCACTGGTTTTCCCTCTTTGGTTCAGGAACAGGAATCAGATCAGGAACATCCAACAAGAGCAGCAATATTGACCCAGTTTTCTAGCCATTACACTTTGTCCCTTTTCACACTGGCTACAGTCACAATATCTCATTACAATGGTGACTGGAAGTGGCCGGGTATATTAGGCAGCAAGTGAACCTATTTTTCCTGAAGTTGATGTGTTGGAAGCAGAAAAAATGGGATGAGCAAGCATGAGGATATGACTGACTTTGACAAGGATCAGATTGTGGCTAGAGGACGGAGCAACTGTCCTGTCGAACTCCACATGTGCAGCTCTTGTGGGAGTTCCTCGTCTGCAGAGGTCGGGGCACACCAAAAATGATCCAGGGAAGGAAACTCGTCGAAAGGGTCATGGGCGGCCAAGGCTCACTCATGCACATGGGGAGCGAAGGCTGGACCGTGTAGAAGTGCTAGTGATGAAAATGTTAAAGGCTAGTTGTGATAGAAAGGAGTCAGGACACACAGTGCATCAGTGTTATGGTGGCAAACGTGAGGACCCATTAAATTTGACGCGAGTGGTCATAATGAGATGGACGATCTGTGCTTTGCCTCACAGATTTGTGTATTATTTCACACATTTCATACTCATTCAACAAATTTCCTTTTGAATCTGTAAAGCTGCTTCACAACTATGCGATATACTGTATAAATACAATTTAATTTTAATTGAATTGAGTTGTCAAGTGGCGGCACGGTGGTGTAGTGGTTAGCACTGTCGCCTTGCACCACTAAGATCTGGGTTCAAATCCCGAATCCTCGAATCGTGGAGTGTGCATGTTCTCCCCGTGCTTGGTGGGTTTCCTCTGGGTACTCCGGTTTCCTCCCCAAGACCTGCAGATTAGACTAATTGGCGTTCTCAAATTGGCCGTAGTGTGTGTGTGTGATGGATTCCCCCTGTCCACAGTGTACCCCGCCTTGTGCCCTAAGTCTCCTGGGATGGACCCTGTATACAGGATTAAGCGGTATAGATGATGAGTGAGTGAATTGAAAATTTTCTTGTTGGATCTTATTATAAAATGAGCCTTAGAAAGGCGTTTAGTTAGGAGATACGGTAATAAACGGACACATGCCCAGGTTTTAAACTCATAACTTACATACATGTAACTCTTTTGTAATTCATCTGGATTGCAAGGTACTCTTAAGTTTGCATAAAATGTCATCTTCTAATGTAAAACATATTGCACATTAAATGACTACTTGTACACTGCTGTATATTTTTTTTAATGTAATTTTAATATTATGTACCATAGGATAAAAAAAAAACAGTATGAGCATTTGAAGGCATCTTAATACTTGGTTAATGATGCCATATGGAGGGTGAAGGAAGCATACACACACGCATACACACACACACACACACACACACACACACACACACACACACACACACACACACACACACAGTGTAAATCTCTCAAAGCCTTAGCTTCTGTAGGCGTGCCTCATTAATTTCGACTGAAGTTTAAGCAGTCAGATTGTCACTGATAAACCTGCATTTCTGGATTACAACACAACATGAATAATGAGACATGAAAAAAAAAAAAGATATATTGGCTATTCTGTCATAAGTCACTTTGTAGATTAATGAACAGGCTCCACCTTGTGTAAAAATAAAGGCATAAATATGTTTCAAAATATATGGTGCTTAAATTCTATTCTTATAACACTAATTACACTAAGCCACAGAAATAAATGTCCCGGTGGGGCCCGGTGATGTGAGGTCAGAAGATATTTTTTATAGTTTATATGTTTATACACAGAATAGGTCAAGGACGATTAAAAATATATACGTGTGTGTATATGGAAGCCTGGCCAGTGTGTGTTAATGGGGAGCCTTCACATATCAGACTGTGCATTTGAGTTTCGGATACATCAGGTACAACGAAGGTTATTGGGATTTGGCAATGACTCCCAGCTGAGTTCCTGTAACTGTTCCTGAGTTCCTGAATGACTGTGTGTACAGTTCCCACAGACAGATGTGTCACTGTAAATGTTTGCACCGTTCAAATGTTTCACTGCGGCTAAATGTTTGTCGATAAAACTGGGTTTCATTTGTCCACAACGTCATAGATGAAAGAGCTTCAACCTGATGCTCCAGGGCAGCATGGAGGTAACATCACCATGTGTATCATCCGTATCACTGAAAACTGAACATATTCCCATCACTCTGTATCAGTCTGTATAGCATCTCCTTAACATTTTAGACACTGTGGCCAGATGAACAAGAAAGAAGAGATGTGCACTGGGATTTTGTTCACTTGTTTTACACTTCTCTGCACTACCATATTTTTATTGTTGAGCCATCTTGTATTGAATGGGTTTGTTTGTATTTTTCCATATATGAAGTAATTTTACAAGTTTCAACACAAAATGGTTGGATTATGACTTTGTCATCTTGAATTGTAAATTATACTTTTCAGCACAATAAAGATCTCAGAACGTCAGTATAAATGGTCAACATCAATATTTATTAAAAATATTCTGAGCAGCAGTCACTGCAGAAATGGACCATAATGTGCATTGTATTTATAAATACACTATAGGGCAATATATACACATCATTTTGTAAAATTCTTAAATAAAACTTATGTTACAAAAACAGACAGATAGATCTGTTCAATCTATCTGCTTAACAGACAGATTGATTGATTGATTGATTGATTGATTGATTGATTGATTGATTGATTGGTTTACTTACTGGTTGACTTAGTGATTTAGTTATTGATTGTTACAATAATTGTAGAGCTCACCTACAGCACGACGTGTCCATCAGGATCAAACCAACCTTTTAGCAGACAGTTACCTTAATGCTTTATTTCGAGCGCCCCCTGCTGGTCACATTTATTACCCTGCCGAAGCGTTACCGAACATCCAGGTTCAGTTTACATCGAAATGTAAATGTTAATGTAATACGAATCCTGCAGTATTATGTGTCTAAAAAAATAATAATCCGTGTATATAGCGAGGCTTAACTCGCCATAGTGTGTTTATATGACACCGCTTACATTAAGTGTCTAACGTGAGGAATTGCGAATTCTAGCTTTTATTTAGGAAGAAAAATGAGAAGATTCTCCTGATCTATGGTTTGAGTGTAGTTGTGAGTGAACCCTGGCAAACAGTGACGTTAAATATTACTAAATCACCTCTGAGGAGTCACCTACTGATTTATTAGCGTGATACTGAAACCGCTAAAATATTTACATTCAAACGAATAAAAAACATAATAATGTTTACAAAAAAAAATAATGAAATGGTTAAATGGTATTTGTTTGTTTGTTTTTTCTGCATTTCTGATTATTAAACTATGTCTGTGAAGCCGGTTGTCTCAGCGTCACGGTGGCCGAGAGGTTAAGGCGTTGGACTCGAAATCCAATGGGGTTTCCCCGCACAGGTTCGAATCCTGTTCGTGACGGGTTCGCATTTTATTTTTCCACATATTTCTAAAATACCCAATAAATTCAACTGCTTTTTATGTGATCATTCAAGATCACGTTTTATGAACGACACCCTAAACAGCAGCCATGTAACACAATACAGGTCTGACACACAGCCCAGATCTTCAAACAAAACGTTTTATTTTCACACAAGTTTGAAATCGTTGTTATTATTACATTGTTATATAAACATGCATCACTTTACACATTTACTAAAGCCATTACAGCTTATTTCTTGGTCCCTGAATTTTCCACCCACCCACAACCAAGCCACATAATGTTTGAACAGATCAAACAAGAAAGAAATAAGAAAGAAAAAAAACCCTTTGCCCAAGTTGTTTTTAATTAGCATTGCTTTAGAGAGGTGAGATTTACTGCCATCTGCACAGTTTGTGATGGCTTGACTTCTGGGGTGTTTCCTGGCCTGCAGTAGTCAGGACGTACCAAAAGTGATCCAAAGAAGTAAAACCGGTGAATTGGTAAAACAGGCAGTTACACTGCACAACACATTGCTTTCAATAAACCACTGAAGCTGTACAGATCTAGTCGCTGGAAATTGCACTGTGGTGTGAATTGTGCGGGTGGGGTGTGATATCTGTTACAGGTTTGGAATGCCAATAACACTGTACAATAAAGGAGTCAACAAAAGGGGTGCCGGTATATTGCAGTGCAAGATGCTTTATCTTTATACAAGGTGGTTGTAAACAATTTTTGAGGTTCGCAGGCCACAGATCTGTCTGCTTTCGCCGTACGTCTCACGTGTGTGCCAATCAAAACACCTCAAACTACTCATTGCAACATCCTCGTAAACTTACTGAATCATGTCAAACATCTGAATGAAATGATGAAAATTCAAATGATGAAATACCAGATATGGTACAGCACATGGTCAGAATAGCACCATTTGCACAACTCCTGATGATCCTTATGAGTGCGTTTGCAGCCTTGTGCTGCCATCTGTTGGCGTGTTACAAAACTAGTCTCCAAACTATTTGATAACACCTTGTACGACACATTTCTTCCAATAAACCACTGACACTGTATTAATCTGGGGGCTGAAAATTGTACTGTGGTGTGAAGTGTACAGGCTGAGTGTGATATCTGTTACAGGTATGATATGCAAAGAGTAAAATGTTTCCAAGCAGTACAATAACCTGTCCTTCATATTTAATATACAACTGCGTGTAAAAATGTGAAATGACATATGTTTTTTTGGTGGGGAGGGATGACAAAATAAGCTCTGCAATGGCTGGCCCATGGTATTCATACTGTGCGTGTGTGTGTGTGTGTGAGAGAGAGAGAGAGCGAGAGAGAGTAACGTTACTGTTTTCGCATCATGATGATGTGCAAGATGGAGGACTGAGTACAAAAGCTTTGGATGATGAAAGAAAAACTTCTCGGCAGGTAAATGATACAGTGGAAATTTATTTGGGTTGGGTGTATAATCAAATCATTTTACACAGCGTGTGTGCGGGGGTATTTCCTTTACATGTGGACACAGCGCTGGCTCAGACCAATCAGATGCCGAGATCAGGGGGGGATTACCGGCGCCTTTGTGAATGTTTTCCCTGTCTAAACGTGAGTTGGTAACATAGTTTTGTTAGTGTAATATTTAACCTATACTATAATGTTACATCATTCGAAATATATATATTTGCAACGATTATGTAATAAAACGTAGCCGATCTGAATACTTTACGTCCCCCCTTTTTCAGACAGGTTATGGTACGGCCCGGGTCGTATAAAAAGCGCCGCGCACACACGTTGGCGTTGTTCTCAGGCTTTTGTTCGGGCTTTGTAGAGTTAGGTAGTAATGTCAAAGTGAATGGCTAGATTATTTTCTTTTTATTTTTAATGTAGTTTGTTTTTTTTTGGTCGCGGTTAGGTTTTATTTAATATATCACTGTGAATGTGTCACCCATAGATAGGTCACGGATTAAATCAGTTCCATTAGAGTTTATTATAAATATATTCATCATGGCAGAGTTATTAAATTTTAGCTCACTAAAGCAAGACACCGGTACAGGAAATCATTAATCGTTTTAAATTTCTCACGGTGTCTTTCTCCCATTAAGACTGACTAGAACAGGGTTATAAATTATACTTTTTTTTAAAAAGAATTATAAAGTGGTTTTTGGGGTTAACTTCAGTGTGACTTCCCCTTTTTTCCGAGTCGAGACATTCTTTTAGTCAACATTTCAGACAAGAATTCTCGTACACGTCAACAGGACTCATAAAAAAAACAGTTTCGCTTTATTATTAATATTAATAACATAAAAAATATACACCGTATAAGTGTAATCGGCTAGCTTAGCACGCTAGCTAATACACTCTAGCTAATGTAGTGTTAGCCTGAGCGCGAGCGCCGCTAGCTGCTGCTTCTTCTTCTTCGCTCCCTTCCTGATCTTTTATTTTTGTTTAAACGATGTCGAATCTTAACAGCGACTCCGTGAGCCTGATCAAAGATGTAAAGCCGGGATCTAAAAACCTGCATATCGTCTTTATAGTTTTGGAAATAGGTAAGTTGTGATGGAAGGAAGGAGGATTCTTCCTCCTGTGTGTGTGTTAAGGCAATTTTTTTTTTCATTCTGTTTTCTGTTGCGTAACTCATTTCCGCTGTCTGTTACACACTAGCTTGATGGCGCATGCGCATAAAGTCTATCGTGTGGTCCGAATTAAATCATAGAGGTGTGTGTGTGTGTGTGATTTTGTTTCAGGTCGCGTGACCAAGACAAAGGACGGGCACGAGGTGCGCTCGTGCAAAGTGGCAGATAAGAGTGGCAGCATCGCCATCTCAGTGTGGGATGAACTGGGCAGCCTGATCCAGCCTGGGGACATCATCCGCCTCACACGGGGGTAAAAGTTCTCACAGAGCTTATCTAATCACCGGAGGTCTCCAAATTCTGCAACAAAAAAAAAAATGCATTACTATCTAAGAATTCAGGAAGTTTTAGTGATCAGCCATATTATTATTAATCATCTGCCTGGTCCCCACCCCTTTCTCTGCCATAACAGTGATGCATTGTTGTGTTCTGACGCCTTTCTATCACAACCAGCTTTAAACTTTTCATCACTAGCGCGTTTAATGGATCGGACTACACGGACCAGCCTTTGGTGCATCAGTGTGCCTTGGCCGCCCATGACCCTGTCGCCTCACACCTCACAAGAACTGCAGTTTTGGAGTTGCTCTAACCCATCACATCACTCTCACAGTTTGGCCCTTGTCAGAGTAGCTACAGTTACAATATCTTGACACCTGGAAGTGGGTGGGAGAGATTAGGCAGCAGAAGTTATGTTGGAAGTAGGAAAGCAATAGGATTTGATCGACTTTGACAAGGGCCAGATTGTGATGGCTTGACGACTGGGTCAGAGCAACTCCAAAACTGCAGCTCTTCTGGGGTGTTCCTGGCCTGCAGTAGTCAGGACGTACCAAAAGTGATCCAAAGAAGTAAAACCGGTGAATTGGTGATGGGAACATGGGCGGCAGTAAGCCTGTAGCCCGATCCAATAGAAGAGCATCCTCAAGTTGAGGAAAAGGTTAATGCTTGTTCCAATATTAGGTGGGTGTTCATAATGTTGTAGGCCATTAGTGTTCATTTATGGCACTTGGCAGACATTTTTATCCAGAGTGGCATACATTTTGTTTCCTCATTATACATTAGAGCAGTTAAGGGTTAAGGGCAACTTGGTGGTAGGGGACTGAACCCAAGATCTAGTCTTAACCTGCTCGACAGGAATTGTTACTTGGGTTTAAATCACAGCATCTGTCATGATGTAATACGGTTCTGCTAAGTTTCTGGGTTAGAAGGTCGGAAGTTTGGCTTTCTTCTCAACAGGTTTCCTCTCAGTACCACTCAGCACGTAGTTGGAGTTTTTACCTGAAATTAACGAGGGAATAACCCTCCGAGATGGCAATAGGAAGAAACCTTGAGAGGAACCAGACTCAACAGGGAAGCCATCCTCATTTTAGCAGGGCTTGATCTACAGTCATAGTGTGTGTTAGGAGGCTGGAAGTTAAAAAACAGGATGTGTTTAAGTTAATATGGAGTCCAGTTTCATTATTGGAGACAAATAAATCTTGAACGTTTTCTTTTAGCAGAAAACACCTGATCAGTTATGACCGATTTTCTTTAGATGTCATGTATGGTTCTGATAGCGTAGCTGTGCTCACACTTTCATCCAGAGTATGCACCCCAGCCAAGCTTTTTCAAAGGGGAGGAATGGAAGGCACTTGGCGCTCAAATCAATCACTGCTCTACAGCCAGTCACGATCATCTGTGTGCTCACGCAAACGGAGGGAGCTGTTCGAAAATGTAATGGTTAACTAAAATAATGAATTGCATGGGGTGAAAATCTAAATGGTGTACAACAGATAGAAATATCTCAAAGCTATTGAATTACTAGAGAGAGGTCTTTAAACAGGGAAGAGAGTTTACTCACCTGATCACACTACAGTCATGTGCAGTGTTTTAAAATGCTGGCTTGTAAACTGGTTCATCCCTCTTTTTTTTTTTTTTCTTTTATAGCTATGCCTCTATTTGGAAAGGGTGTCTTACGTTGTACATGGGCCGGGGTGGAGATTTACAGAAAATCGGAGAGTAAGTTTGAGTAAAATTTTTTAAAATAATGATGATAATTGAGTTTGTTTAAATAACTGTGTTGCTTCCTTTACCCTTAAACAATCGTCATGCTGATCTGTTATATTTAAAACAAACTCTGCAAAGGTTCTGCATGGTGTACTCCGAAGTCCCAAACTTTAGCGAGCCGAATCCTGAGCTGCTAGCCCAAGCCAACCAGCAGAACAAAACGGTAAGGCCAGAATCGACTGCCTGGAAGTTTTGTACTGATTTCGAAATAAATAAAAAATATATATCTATACATATACACAAATTTTCCTATGTAGGTCCTGATGAGGGATAGGCAGTTATTTTGTACAGATATTTAAAGTGTCTTGTCTTTTCATCTTCCCACTGAAATAGGGTAAAGAACAGCGTGGAAACTCCCCACCTAATCAAAATGCACCTCCTACTATTCAAGCAGGTATGAAACCCATCAGTCAGTCATGATGTAATCTTCATGTGTAGGCAGTGCGCTGTACAAAGCTCTGTACCATGCTGGAAGATGTTTTCACTGACCGATCTGACTCATTTGGATGTTTTTCAAATGGCAGGAAATGGCACCATGCAGACGTATCCCAATAATATCGCACCCCCAGCTGCCAACTTCCCAGCTCCCGGGAGAACAAATGGCCGCGTTCCTGGAAACGGCCCTCCAATGGCGGTCACTGTAGGACCGTCTGCACCTCCTAAACCATCCGTCACCATCAGCAACGGCAGGGACCCTCGACGTGCTTCTAAGAGATGAAGCACATTCAAAACTTGAATTTTTTTTTTCTTTCTCAGAATAACTGCCAATCAAGAGACACAGAGTCTAATATTACAGTGCAATAAACTGAGTATTGGCTTTGTCCTCTTTCACCTAGGACTGTTAGAGTAGAGTTTCTGGAGAACCAACTTAAATTTTTTTATTTTTTAAGATCACAACCCCTTGTCTTACCCCCCCCCCCCCCCCCTTAGTCCAGGTCTCAACACGTGCCCTCATGATATGGTGTTTCAACCATCCACCCTTACTTGAACACTCAATGCACTTTCTTCGCTTAATTTCTTTTTAATGAATTGCTGTCAAAGGAGTTCAGGAACGGTAAACTGCTGTCGTAAACGCGCAGACGGAGGCCACTGGCTGCCTTTTCTTTGTGTGGAAGGGAGGTGAAACCCTTCAGCCAAAAACATACCAAAAGTGACTGTGCGAGAGAGGTGATGGTTCTGACACGTAGGTTTATTTAATTAGAAATAAAACTAGAAATTTACCAAAAGTTGTCCAATTCAAACTTGTCTGGTCATCCTTTGTTTTGTTTTTGTTTTGTTTTTTTAATCCATGCTGATCACAATAAAATGTCTTCATGAGCTGCCGTACTGTTACGACAGACTGTCACATTCACTACACACACTCAGGATCGCCCTTTACCACAGTTGCCACTGGTACCTATTCAATCCCTTTCTTTTTTTAATGGTTCAACAAAGTCAGGAAGACTCCTATCCAGCTCTACCACTTAAGACTCACCGTCTTGCTTTCTTTTCCTTCCTCACACACATTACTGAAGTGCCCAAGACATTGAATAAGTCCTATAATAACCTCACACGCATTGAGAGTGCTGCTAAAGGACCCATGACAAGTCACAGCCCTGGTCCTGTTTAGTTTGTAATTTTAATATGATGAAACCCCTCTTAGTGTGGTTAGAGATTACACTGCAGCTGCCACACCCATGAAAAATCATACCATAAAGCTGTTAATTGTCACAAAACACAAACATGTCAATGAATACACACCCTTTCTTTAAAAAAAAGTGCTTTAAAAAATCAGTTTTTGCCTTTGTATTGTTCTCAACACAAACCGCTGACAATGGGAGGGGGTGCAAACTTTTGCAATGAACTCTATGAACCTGATAGTGTGCAGTTTACAGGAATTTATGTCTTTAATAATAATAATAAAGACAATGTGTTTAGAGCTGTTTATTTACTTTGTATGTTCATACTAAAGCTACTGAATGATCAATATTTCCATAAGCGCAGTAATTCCATGAGGACAGTGTTTATATTCCTGTCTCATTGTCTACATGCGCACTCCGTGCAGCTCCTTCCAGAACTCTCCGATATCCTGAGACAGCGCTCTCTCAGCCAGTCTCTTACACTCGAGCGGTGTGAACCCGACCAGTGCCGTCCCTCGTGACGTCACACCCTGGCACCCTGCCAGTTCTGCCACCCGGGTGGTAATTAGTGATGCTGGAGCGTGGCAGAATTGCTGATTCCCAATTCGGAATGCCGGCCATGAGTCACGGCCTCCAGCAGCTGGACCTGGTACGCTTTCTACGTTGCAGGCGATTTCTACAGTACCTTCATGAGGAAGAGCTATGACCTGCACGCCAGGGATTCCGCACGGGCTGGACTCCCTGATGCCTGCTGCCACGTCCCGTCCTAATGATAAATCCTGGGTATCGATGGTCACATTGCAGTTCATCACATAAGGGCTTGCACCGATACCTTTAGGGAGAAAATAAGGCTTATGAAAGATAACTAAAATGCACTATTTATGAAAAGTTTCATCCAAATTCCTCCCTGCTTGGTTCATATAAAGGACACTCAACATTCAAGTGCAGAAACACCATCAAAGATTTAACAGTTTAATTTCACCTTGACCTTTATTAAATAAATATATATTTTTTTTATTTCAATATTTACATACATGTTAATTATAGAACATATGCCAAATCTTTCAGTTTTTTTTTTTTTTGCTTTATTTTAAACAGACTGTTTTAACAAATTTGATATTTATTATTGCCTTTAGGAAGATGTATTTAAGAAACAACCTGAAGCTATAAGTAAAAAATAAATATTGTTGATACGGCAATGATCACAATTAATTATATAGAATTAAAAAAAAAATGAAATCTACTGTAAGTGTTCAGGAATCTCACCGGTTAATCCGTATCTTCTCGTAGGCGGTGGTCCAATATCTGGCCACACGGCAGCCATGTCCGGAGCCTTCCTGAACCAGCCGAGCTCTTTCCTCCTGTGTGCAAGGCCGCGGTGCAGCGGGTTATCTGCCCAGCCAAAGAAGAACGCACTGGTGCCTGGCACTCTCTCGGTCAGAGCTGTACCTAAAGCTGAGAGGGGAGATGGCACAAATTTGTGAATGCTCATGAATTTTTTCACTTATTTTGCTGAAAAAACTTGCTCATAGATTACATTGTGCCTCCGTTCCACAATTCTCCAAGCTCACGTCCTCTCCCAGAGGGTAGAAGGGCACGAGATCCACAGCTCCCATGCAAGGGTGAATTCCTTCATGATCTGTCATGTCAATCAATGAGAAGGCTCGCTCTGATGCTGAGAGAACCGCCTCCCCTGTAGCGAAGGAAACACGACAGCCACCTGAAATCATGGCCCGTTCCACAGATGTTTTATAAATGATTTACCAACGTCTAGTGTAAAGATCCCACAATGCTCTGCAGTAAGTTAGTGTCCAAATACATAGTCTGTGAAATGATAATAGGGACTGGTATGACATTGTGAATTCATGGACAGTACATAAACAGAGGACTTTACCGATTAGCTCAATGCCAGCCACGATGGTCAGAACCGAACGGTTGTAGTCATGATCACTGAAGATGTTCAAGACAGTTGTGCCTTTTCGTCTTCCTCCTAAAATGGCTCACACAAATTCTCAGAGTAAAACCAGGAAATATAATAACATATTAGGAATTCAACTTCTGCAGGCATGCTGTTATAGAAAAATAATCAAGGACAGGGTGGTGTGATGCAGCCTGGCACAAAGCAGAGTTACTTTAAACACCACAAAATGACGAAGTACAAGGGATGAACAAGTCAAACCAGGACTCGTGATGGTTTTTAAAAAAATTTTCTTAGAACGCCTCATCCTTGAAAAATCGATGGAGGACTTGTCAAAAACTTGTGGAAGGAAAAGACATCAGTCTGTGTGAATTGTACACACAATCACTCAACACCACTTGCATACTAGAGGAACTCAGCTGGGCGTTATTGCCACATCCCCTGTACTGTCCATTTCCACATACTGGGGCCATTAAAGGAGTTCCTGGGGAGCTAGATTTTCAGAAGTAAAGCCGGTAGTCTGATCATGGCTCCGGGGGACTGAGAACACTTTCTACCTTGATGGTGTCCAAGCACCAGTGTAGCACGGGATTACAATATTTTTGAACACAATGTAAATTGTTTACTTGCTGCTCTCTCCACTACCTCAACCCAAACCTTATCACTAAAAAGGTATTTCTTAACTGTAACGTGTTACGTTGTTGTGTTGTCATGTAGCTCTTCGTTTGCACATTTCCACGTGCACTTTGTTGTCTGTTGTCTGCTGTCTTTGTTGTCTCTTTTTTGTATAGAAATTGATAGTTTTTTTTTAGGTTAACTTAAAATGTAAAAATCTGCGTCGTTAAATTTATGTTGTGTTTGTTAATTTATGTCGTTGCATGTATGTAGCACCTTGGTCCTGGAGGAACGTTGTTTCGTTTCACTGTGTACTGAACTGTATATGGTTGAAATGACAATAAAAGCCTACTTGACTTGACTTGACTATATAGAGAAGTAATAAAAATTCCTAGTTCTGATTTGAACACCTCTCTGACATGTATCCTATCAGGATGTATACAACAAGGGTGATGAAATCTTGATTCTGAAATCTTAATTCATCTTCTATAAGTGCAGGTCCCTGTTCTCGGACCTCCATGGTTCTGGGTTTGATTCCCACCTCTGGGTCTGTGCACGGAGTTTGCATGTTCTCCCCGTACTGGGTGGGTTTCCTCCTGATACTTTGGTTTCCTCCCACAGTCCAAAGACATGCAAATTAAGCTAACTGGTGTTCCCAATTTGCCTCCAGTGTGTGGATGAGCATGTCAGTGTGTGTGCGCGCTGCGATGGATAGGCACCCTGTCCAGGGTACCAACCTCATGCCCTAAGTCTCCTGGGATAGACTCCAGGCCACCCGTGACCCTGTATACAGGATAAAGTGGCATAGACAACAGTCATTAGATCAGGTTTGGGATTTTTTACAGCATTAAACCTCACCATGGTGGTGGCTGATGGCTGCCTGTGCCACCTTCTCCACCACATCTCTTTTGCGAGCCTCAGAGATGTTTAGGAGACACGCAACCAGGCGGCACCCCAGGGCAGAAGTCATGCCTTAACTCCAGGAGATCTACTAGAGCAATGTGATATACTAGAAACCACGTGACAGTGTGTATACAGTAGATAGATAGATAGATAGATAGATAGATAGATAGATAGATAAGAACAACAGGGAATGCACACAACTCATGCACCATAACCCAAGCATAGAATCCTGTATCTATGAATTAAGATGAAACAGCAGTTTTGCAAATCTGCAGCAACTGTCGCAAATACTGTCGTAAAAACAAGACGAGCCTTTCAAAACAGCTTTACCATCGAATATTCTAAAACGTTTATAATATTTTCCGTATATATTCTCAGAATGGACTTTGTAGCTTACTTGACTTAAAACAGCGTGTCTATTTTTATTTTTTTTTTTACATACAGCCCTGAAACCGCACTTTAGGACTGCAGATTTACAAATCAATAGTTCGATAAATTATCTAAATTTAGGTTTAGCGCATGCGTTCAAGATCAGTTTGGTGGATTATAAATAAGCTTCCGGGTTTTTCTGCCAAGTCTGAGTCATCGTTTGCGCATGCGTGGTGTATGATCTACGGGGAAAAATTGCTTTTCTTGGCGATGTAATAATAATAATAATAATAATAATAATAATAATAATAATAATTTACAAATAATTATTGTAATTTAAGATGTGATTTTTTAGCGTTTGAAGGTGTTAAGTTATTATGTCGCTATTAATCTATTACGTCTAACACCTGCGACGGTTTAAACATGGCGGAATGAGCTCGGTAACTATAGCAACACTTTAGCGCTCGTGCATGGCTAACGTGCTGTAATAAGATGGTCCCCGTCTAGCTGCGTGTGGTTTATGGTGTGGAGGTGCAGAGGGTTTTTATCAGCCCGGCCGCTGTGTGGTGTCGCGGTGATGAGCAGCAGTGCAGCGAGTCACGGTGCAGGTTCGGGTCCGGCCCCGGGTCCGTCCGCGCCTCCTCCCGGCAGTCTGCTGCGCCTCTCCGCGGTCCCAGGCGCCGAGCAGCACCGCACGAACGACGTGTTGCTCCTGCGGCCCGACCCGAGACAGACCCGGGCGACACGCAGCGAGAATGCGCACGTCGTCTTTTTCCCCGGAGACATCCAGGTGAGTCTGAGGCTCCAGAGCTTAAACACACAAACCTGTCGCACCTGCCTCTGCACGAACACCGTGTTTATGAACTGCAGCTGTTCCACTGACGTACATTAGTGACTTAAGTTATGTATCCTGTCAATAAGATAGAAACCCACCATTTATATCACATATACCCTGATATTATGACCACCTGACTGGTCCTCGCCCCCTTTTGCCATCATAACAGTGATGCACTGTGTGTCCTGACTGCTTTCTATCACCACCAGCATGAACCTTTTCCTCTATTTGAGATCGGACTACACTGGCCTTCTCTCATCCAGGGTGCATCAGTGAGCCTCGCCCGCCCACGACCCTGTCGCCAGTTCACCCGGTTTTCTTTCCTTAGATCAAAAACCTTTTCTTTCCTTTTGGTGTGACTTGACCCCTGCAGATCAGGAACATCCCACAAGAGCTGCAGTTTGGAGCTGATCTGACCCATTTGTCTCGCCATCACAATTTGGCCCTCGTCAAAGTCACTCGAATCCTTAACCTTGCTCATGTTTTTCTGCTTCCAACACATCCACTTCAGGAAAAAGGTTCACTTGCTGCCTAATATATCACACCCACTTCCAGCGGTTCCTCGTTAATCCGTTCCGGAGGTGAAATTTAGTATTGTGAAACTCATTTTCCTATAAGAATTACTGTAAATGCAGATAATCTTTTCCAGCAACTCAAAAATGTTACCAATAGCACCAATTTTCAACAATATAATCAGATTTTTGCATAGAAAAACAATCAAAACTTTTAGAAAAAATACGTAAATGAAGTAAAATGAAATAAATAGCCTTTATGATTCCTCTTGGCACCGGCTGCTTTAAAAACCAAACTGAAAGCGACTCCCTTTTCTTCTTGCTAACGTCATTGCTAACATTCTTGGCACCCATGGTGCAGTGTCTTCACTAAATCTTACACAAAATGCAAAACAACCCACAAAAACTCTCTTCGCTTGGCTTTCCACTGATGCAAACAAGTTTTGAACGGTTCCCGGATGTGCAGTACGCGCAAGTTAGCCGGCATTTGGTTCGGCTCGGCTCGGTTCGGTCGCTCGTATAATGAAAATGTTTCGTATGGCGAGGCTAATGTCTAATGCAAACATTTGTTAGACCTTCATATACCGAAGTAGCACTTTATTGAAAATGTGACCTAATGCCAATTCCAATAGAAAGGTGTCCGAACACACAGATTATTACTGTTTTGCTGGCAAAAGGGGACCTCCTGTGTATATGTTGTACAGTGCCTGAGCCTGAGGCCTGACAGCGCTCATTTCAGGGGAAAGTTACTAATGCATGCTCAGGAATGAGACGGAGATCACCAGACGATGTCATTTATTTATTCACACAGACGCTTCTTCCTATTTGTCTCTAGTAGGAAATGCAAGATTAGTCTTTCCTCATATCACCACCATACATGTTTACATGTTAATACAGATTATACAGTAATCATGTCTATCAAGGGCAAGTGATGTGTGGAAGGGGGGAGAGTGGGTGTGATAGAAATGGAATAACTGATGGAATAACTCATTTTTCTCGAGAAGGCACTTTTATGATGAGGAAGAAGAGTTTACACATACGTGACCACTTATGTTATGACTTAATGACGTAGTAATGACTGTTAATAGGAACAGCAGTGATCAGATATGATCTTTAGAAATAAATGATGGTGGTCATGATTGAGAGGTTGAGAGGAACCCTGGTAATCAAGAATGGTTGGTGATCAGCATAAGTTAGGCAAATATACAATAATCTCCTTTGAACAGTTGATATTGAGATTTGTCTGTTTATGCTCGGTGAAGCTTCATACCGGCTCTAGTCTAAGTTTTGGTCTTGCATTCCTGGGAAGGTCTTCATGAGAGCCAGTTTATCGTGGTGCTTGATTGGTTTTAGAAATGCACTTGACAATACCGTTCCAGAACAGCTGACCTTAAAATAACAACTTACTGTTGTTGTTGTTGTTGTTGTTACTTAATTACCTAATTATATATATCAGTATATATTATATAATAGTATATGAATAGTCAGCCAAAAATTCATACACACTTCAGGAAAAGAAAAGTTGCATGATGTATATTATATTAATATCATATTAATAATAGTATCATATAAAATATCAATACATAACATATATCAACACATTTATTATAAAATTATTTATACAGGTTTTTCTTTTCCTGAAGTGTATACATTTTAATGTTTGACTTGATATATATGTATGTGTGTGTGTATATATACATATACATAATTAGAGTGTGTGTTTCAAAGTTTAGAAAAAATCCAGTATTGTCCTAGAATGTAGAAAATAAAGTCCAAACTTTTACGGCTTATATGATCGATAATAAACATTAATATGTATTTACATGATAAATAGAAATTGCACGTGTTGTGTTAGAGATAAGGATGGTTTGTGGTTCTGAACTGGTTGTTGATGAGGTTATAAAATGTTGCCCTCTTGTACGTAATTTCTAATGGACGGTCTGGTGATCACTGATTGTTAAGATCAATGGTGATGAGTTTTTGGTCATTTTGAACATAAGCTAGTATTCGGTCTGCAATGCTTTTGCTTATCACTGTTTTTGAAAAGACGTCTAAGAAGTTGCCAAATCTAAAGCCACCAAGTTGCTCAGTTTCCTCTACTCCATCCTTTAACGTACAGAGAGCAAATGTTATGTATGTGGTGTTCGGCAGTGACACTGACCCTGTAAACACATCTGTCTCATTTCCGAGGTTCAAACTAAACTAAAATATCCAGCCGTCAGCTTCCTGTGATCAGACCCTGACCAGTATTAATAGTCACAGTGACTCAAGGGCCACTAAGAGTCAAGCCTTCAGTTCACCAGGAAATGAATATTCTATTGTAAAATCCCAGGATGACTACATTCTATTATTCATTTATTCATTCGACTTTGACACACACTTTATCCTGGTCAGGGTGGCAGTGCATCAGGAGTTTGTCTTAAGAACACTATGTACAAGGCGGCAATACATACAGGATGGGCGTGCACACACATGTTCTCACAAAAGAGCAATTTCATGTTGCCTAAAATGTATTTCGAGGATTGGCGGCAAACCCACACAGACATTTTTAACCTTTTTTTATCCTGTGACTTTTTAATGATTCTCTCTCTCTCTCTCTCTCTCTCTCTCCGTCATACTTCCAGAACTTTCATCAAGAGATGGCTGCGCAGCCTGATGCGTCTCCGTGGATCTCGTTCAGTCTGGAGCGAGTAGCCTGGATGCTTGGTTCCCGCTTCCCAGGCCGACACGTGTGGCTGGTGCGCCCATCGCGGCTCCACCTCCAGAAGTTCAGCTGCTACTCCAACTTCGTTTCGTCTGATGTATTCGGCGCGCCTAAGCACTCGCCCAACTACGGAGCCGTGCGCCACTTACGCGCCCTCCTCGGTCACGCCACGGAGCGGGCAGCCATCGGCGAGCCTCTGCCGCCTCTAGGGAGTTCCTCGGTGCCAGCCCCTCTCCCCACAGGCTTCTCGCTCATTCTAGTGGCCTTCAGTAAAGGCTGCGTGGTGCTGAATCAGATCGTTCACGAGCTGGCATCCGCCCGCACCGACCCGCACCTGAGGCAGTTTCTGAACAGCATCTCGGACATGTACTGGCTGGACGGCGGACACCCGGGCACCGGGGACACGTGGGTGACGGATAAGCAGGCGCTGCGCGAGCTGGCATCCAGCGGAGTCGCCGTGCACGCTCACGTCACTCCCTACGAAGTGTGCGACCCGGCGAGGGCGTGGGTGGGGCGCGAGCATCGGCGCTTCGTAAAGACGCTGCAAGAACTCGGCGCCGACGTCACGCAAAACCTCCACTTCAAAGACGAGCCAGTGTGCATCGCAAACCACTTCCGGGTCATCGAGGAGTTCTGAGCCGCACAGAAACGCGTTCAGGTCGCACGGTTAGATAGAGCTTCGTTTGACTTCAAGCTTTCTCAACATGTCATTTTTTTATTATTCTTGACACACGACAATGTACTAAATGGTTTTAGTAAGGATTTTGCTCATACTGGGAGCTTTCTAAAGCGTTTACACTGACATAATTTTAGCACCTTGAGTCCAAAGTCTCGTCTCACACACAGGACTGATAAAAATATTTGGTGAAATATTTTGACCAAACGTCTGAACGTCCAGCCGTGACATGCGTTGTTGCTCTGGTTGCACCGTTAGCTTCTTCTGCTTCATATTTATGAGCCGTGTGTCAAAGTACTTAAATATAGACGTAACACACATATTATTTATTATAATAATGCTTAAATTGGTTACTCTGAGAAACATGAACATTAGTGTAGTACATAGACCTGGATGCTAGACGCTGGAACATTGTTTTATTCCTTCTTCTGTTCGGATAAATGTTCGAGTTTATTATTTAATCATGGATTATTATTGAGCCACAGCCAATCCATAACGTACTGTCTCGCCAGAATGTGTAGCAGGGTGGACTAATGATAAAAAAAATTATTAAAAAAAAAACACACATTAAAGCTTGTAAAGCCAGGGAAGTAAAAAATCTCTCTCTTGTGTTGCACTCAGCTGGAAGCCTGGTTGTGATGGGTTATGTGAAATAACAAGCTAGTTCTTCGCACAAAAGTAGAGAGAATTATAACGAAACAATATTTGACGTCTTATGAGAGCCATGAAAATAAGTTTGCTTTGTGAAGGTCAGGTCAAGGAGCTTGGCCCAGGATCATGATTCATCCTCTCTTTATAACCGTAATGTTTACAATTATTAAACATCTAATGTGATTCAGCTGTACAACGGCGTACGACTGAGATGTTTTAGCTGCCGCGATTCCGGTTTGTCAGGCTGAGCTGAAACGCCGACTCAGCAGGACGTGTATGCACTAGTGGCTGGCTCGCGTGCAATCGAAAAATGTTCTGCTCAACTGCAGTGAATGTCGCCATTCCATGCTTTTATAACAAGCTGTTTTTTTTTTCTTTAAGCATTCGTTCTGTTCTGTTTACTCTCCGAAGTAATAAAAGGAACGCTTCGCTAAATTTTTAGGCCTGGGTGTCTAATGTCTGTGTTGTGTCGCATCAATTTTGTAGCATGTAATGTTCAAAAACGTATATAAAACTAAGCATGCTTAGTTAATTTCACTGCCTGGCCCACTTTAAGATTTCATTCAATCACCTTCAACTCAGTGGCGTCCAGATTTTGCTCTGGAATACACTCGATCTGGACTCATCAGGTCACATGACCTTTTTACATCGTGTCTAAATCTAATCTTTATGATCCTTAGCAAACTGAAGCCTTTTATTCTTTACAAGTCTTTTTTTTTGTATGGAGTTTAGAGTTCTCGTCACACTGTGTGTGTGTGTGTGTGTGTGTGTGTGTGTGTGTGTGTGTGTGTGTGTATGGAAACACTCTTACTTTTACTATTAAACATGGCTCCAGTTTTTACTGTGGATTTTTTTACCATGCGACTTTACCAAAATTTACACAATCTCCATTCATGTTTTTTTTTTTTTCCAACCACATTCCTTCCACAAAGATGACGGTTCAATACGGTTCCTTCCAGGTTTTAATAATTTGTTGAGTTTTTAACCCAGTTCCAATTAGTTCACATCTCCTTAGTTGTTTTCTTTGCATGATATGATACAATGATAATTTGAACTTCCTGAAATAGTAACTTTTCTTTTTTCGGGGCAGTGTATAAGGTTCTGGTTAAAGAGTGAACAGGAGATAGAACCTCATAATGTCGGAATAAGATCAGGAAAAACTACAGTATTATCAATATCCTTTATAGGTGTAACCCTGAGACATGCAGAAATGCGTCACAAGTTTCGCTGGTAAAAAAAAAAACCAAAACTAAAAATTATTATGGAATGTTTGAACCCCTATGAGAGTTTGCGGTATGTAGTTCAGCAGGTTGATCATATTTACATGTTAAATGTCCGTCCAGGAAATTTATTCAGGTGAGACGAATACAATCCAATCTCAGTAAGAAACACACAACGCATACTGGAAAGGAATTTGAGATGTTTATTTGAAGCCCACAGAATTTTTTGCTCAGTCATGGCACTTGAACACGGACAGATCCGCTCTCAGGGCAGATCCCAATACCTGGTATGGATCCTGATCTCACACACACACGACCTGTGTAACAGCGTTTAATAAATCTCTATTGAGCATTCATGTTATATTTATATATATATAATTTATATCACTAGGCAGGAGCTGGATGTTGTCAGAAGACGTCCCTGAGGTGTGTGGACATAACTGGAAACAAGATTCGAAAACTTTTTCAATCTCAGCATGAGCATGATCGTTGTTAAAAGTTTTGTTCCAGTTTTGAGTCCTTACTTTTGACGTCCATTTTTAAAGACAACAACCACTTTGAGCTTCCTTGAGCGTGACATCTGACAGCGGCATCGCTGCCGTAAGCATGAAAGCCCCAAAACAAACAACACATTCCGTAAACTTTCTTAAACCGACATGGCACATCATCTTGAACATTCGAGGGCCAAAAAATAAACACCATTCAAAGTTCTCAAATCAAGATAAGATATACTGTATGAGATTCCGGTCACAGCCATTTCTAAAATCCTTTATAGTTTGTAAGTTAATACTGTATCAATCAAACAAATACCAGTTCTGATTAACCTCGGGCTGAGAATTTTTTATACCCACATAGCTTCTTTTTTCTTTCCCCTCTACACTAATATCTCTCTTTCTAATAACACGATTTCATCTCCAACTACCAACATGTCACAAATATCCATCGATATCCAACCTCTTCAAGATGAACACCATCTGGAATTTAAAATAATGCTCAATAACATGAAGTAGTTAAAGGTTTTAAAAAAAACAAAAAACATACTTTATCCAGTTTTGAGTAGAGAATCATTGTGCATGGTGAACAGAGAATGAATGCATAGATTCACACAGACTGTGTGGCAAAATCTAAGGCATCTGAAACAAACAAAAGCAATAAAGTATTCCATCTACAGCATATATATAAAGAAATAAAAATATTGGACTGGCAAGTTGTGAATCTAACCCCTGAGACACAAAGGCACAGAATGGGTAAACTAATATATATATAAATTTCTTTTTCAGCAAAAAATATCAAACGTGTCTGATCTAACCCAGATCAGATGAGATGAGAGCGCAGATTACAAAACCTGCTAGAAATTAAATCACAATATCTACACAGCTGTCCATTTTCCTTTCTGTCTTCAATTGCTTTTTATAAGCGCTACAAAAGTCTATTTAAAACAAGCTCAGATTAAAAGTTATCTTTTTTTTTTCTTTTTTCCTTCTCTTCATATTTCACCGAAGCGGACAGATGTCAAGGGATTAAGTGCTTTATGGCAGTCCTCCAAATACGTGACTAAGGAGAAGTGAACTTCTGAAAAAAAAAAAGATCTGAGTAATTCAGGGTGCGGTGTGTTTGTTTGTGTATGTGTGTGTATGTGCGTGTGTGTGACTTGAGGAACATGCACCAAACAGGGCAAAAACACACACGCTCATGCACACGGCACTGTTGGCCGGAATAATTACATTACTATTGCATTACTGTAACTAATCTTTGACAATCCAGTGCCCTGTTTCTTAACATCAAGCTCATTCTAGTTTTCCCTGCAGTCCAGCATATGTGATTTGGAGCACCAAAAAAAAGTCTCAATTATTTAGGAAAAAAATTATAATAATAATAATTCATTAGAAACTCTAAACCCAACATCCCTACTATTAAAACACTGCTGGTTTACAGGAACCATTGGCCTCGTCTTCTCTTTTTTTTTTTTTTTTTGCTTATTTTAAAATACACACCTTATTTTATGAAATAAATATTCTCCAAAAAGAAAAAGAAAAAAGCATACATAATGAAATAAATTTAAAAACAGACACAATAATAAAACTACGTACAACAGAAACAAAGCGGTGAGATGAAACATCTGAGATGAATAAAGACGACGGTGATTCAGTTACAGAAACCTTATCACGTATTGTGCAGCAGGAATTAGCTTTCTCGTTCGAGTCTTTGGTGTGGTCCCAGAAATGATTCAGAGGATGAGGACATGAAAAAACAGGGAATGTGATTACAGGACGGAGGTTTCAGATGCTGCTGCTGTCTCTCGGGGCCGGCGCATCCTCCTCGAAGCGGAACCTCTTGGAGTGCGGTGAATCCAGAATGTTCTCCTTGTCTTCGAGGTCCTCGGGAGCCGAAGCCCATTTGGCACCGCCGCTGCGCTCTCGGGGACCACGTGGAGTCGTCGGAGGAGGAGAGAGTTCGGCTCCCAGGCACTGCTGCCACAGCCACGGGTGACTCATGCAGTCTGCGGCGCTCGGTCGGTCTCTGTGTTCAGGAAGAGAGTTAATGTAGAAAACGCTGAACGACTGATGAGAAATGTTACGCATGACCAAATGAAGGACCAAATGTTTGTGGACATCTGGCCATCATTCCAGATTTATTCACCCATGCTGGAACAGGTTTGGGCTTCAGACTTTTTGGGAAGTACCACATAGGGGTCAGGTGTCCACAACCTTTTGGTCATATCGTGTAACTCATACAGGAGAGCAATAAATTAGTCGAAATGTGTTACTAACAGCATGGCATTGATTAACAGTGTGTGTGAGGAGAGTGCTGCACAGACTGTATGGATTTTATAAAGGAAATGAATCAAACTTTATAATATTTAGAATTTCAGATGAGAGATTTCTCAAGCTAAGGTCTTCCTGAATTCTATACTCTATGCTACTATGGGAATTGGTACTACATATTATCAATACTACCATTATTACTACTAATACTACTTCAGCTACTATCATTACTACTGCTATGCATCTATTAATACCACCATTACTATTACTACTGTTACAGTTACTATTACTACTGCTACTACACCTGCTATTACTACTAATATTGCTCTTACTGCTATTGCTACTATTAACACTACTACCACTACTGCTCCTATTACTAGTACTACTATTAACAAGGTCACCATTGATGCTACCAATACTATTTATACTACTACTATCACCATAACTATTATTACTATTAATACTACTTCTGCTGCTATTACCACTATTAATACTACTACCTACTACTACTATCACAATAACTATTACTACTATGAATACAACTCCTGCCGGTATTACTATTATTAATACTACTCCTATTACACTTACCCTTAAATGCTAATATCACCACTATATTGCTGCTATTACTAACAGTATTATAATATATTGTATATTATATTGTATATATAGTATATTAATACTGCCACTTCTATTACTACTATTACACTTGCAATTGCTATTGCTATTAACACTACTACAACTTCTGCTCTTACTATTACTGTTATGACGTCTATTAATACCATTATTAACACTACTACTCCTATCACCATGTTAACACTATTATTGTTAACAGTTTTTACTTCCATCACCAGATTCAAGATCCAATGTACTTTTTCTATTAATCCCAGAGGGCAATTACTTGTACCAAAAATAATATTTAAAAAAATGTATATTATTATGACGACATACACATACACACACACAAACGTCAGGTAAATACATAAAAAGTCTTCTTGTATTAGTGTTTGTCGAAGAGGAAAAAAACTAAATAAACCAAGCCAAATAAAATAAACTGTTAGGGATTTTCCTCCTTAAAAAGAAATGAAACAGTCAGTGGAGGGGGGATTTTTATCTTGTGTCTTTTTTTAAGCTACCCAGTTACCTCAGAAAGGGTGAGACCAGAAATTACTTCTGACTGATGTAATGACAGAAATATCTTCTGACCTTAAATGGAAGCCATGTGAGTAAATCTGTAATAAAACTACTGTTCCTGAAATGATCCCTCAGGATCATAAAAACAGCTGCACAAAGAAAACTTTACAGCTTTTACAAAAACCAATGCATCTGACAAGAGTCGCAGGGAGAAAGCCCAGGAACTTGCTGGAATTTTCCACAACAGGAAGTGAGCAGTCCTGAGTGAGCTCATATCTAGTCAGACTTTCACTATGCAAAGGAGGGACACTTTTTTTTTGACTCCTATGAATATACCTGTTATTGTAGACTACTTTAATTTCCTGAACTCTAGATGACCTTCTGGATTTATACAGTAGAGATCACTGGACTTTGTACAGAATCCTTAATGGACTTTAAAGTGAATTACGAATCCTGATGAAAATCTCGACACTGAACTCACTCTGGTGCTTTGACTAGCAGTTTTTGGATGAAATGCACGGCGAGCTCGGACACTCGAGAGAAGGCCTCTTTGCTGTAGTCCACGTTCACTTGCGAGACGTTGAGGAAGGTCTGTTGCTTGTCCTCGCCAGCGAACGGAGACTCTCCAGTGATCAGCATGTACGTGATTACGCCGACGCTCCTGACATCAACAGAGATACACATCAACATCAACATCATCATCTTTAGTGCTGGCTCTGACTCAGCAGTGAATTGTTACTTGGAAAATGACCAATGTGTTTATTATGGGTGTAGAGCAGAACAGCGGTTAATCATTACTGAAATATTCAGCCATAAAGCATGATATCAGTCATAAAAACGTTTCATGAATAACCTCAGCAAACATCAGTTGAATTATATACCAATAAATACGGATACATGTAACAAAATGCAACTTTTCCATATCCCTGTTTGAGCTCAGATAGATACGCTACATAAATGACGAATGAAATGTGACATGTTCGCCTTATAGACGTACCAGAGATCTGTAGCTGTAGTAATGGGCTCGTAGTTCAGGATTTCTGGAGCTAGAGGAAGAAATAAAACATGCACATCTAAATCAGGGGGTACATGAAGAAAAATAGTTGCTATATTAAAAAAAATGAAGAATGTAGTGAAATAATCTTCTGTTTCAATTTTAAAAGTGAAGGCATCGTTACTAGAATCACCAGATCGACAGTCTGTTTGGTTCTTCATTTCAATACTTATTCATCAATATTCTTAATGTTTAATTGATACTGCGCATCAACAGCATTTACTAATTTAATCTGTCCCGGAGGCGAGTTCTTCATTTAGAAAAGATTTGTAAATGAAGTAAAATATTAAACAAATAGATGTTAAACCTCACTTTACCTTAATTTATGAGTGAATAAATGTTTCGCTGGGCTTTTCCCTGACGCAAGCGCATTTTGAACAGCTCCTGGATGTACGTGCAACTTTGAGGAAGCAAATTTCTTGCAAAATTTCAAATTCTTAAGGTGAAAATTTGTAAGGATGTGCATCTGTATGTCGAGGTTCTGCCATCTTTTACCCCACCACATGTACAGTATCTACACTCCTGTCATTACTGCTGCTAGTAGATATCATTAATGGCCATTACATGCTTCCTCCATTACAAGTGAAGCCAGCCCGACCGCATCGTCCTGAAAGGGGAAAGTGCTATCCGTCCACTTCCGCCTGCCTGAACAAGCGCTGCTGTGATTCATATACGAGTGTTAGTATTATACTGTATCTCCAGATTTATTTTGTTGTTCTGTTGTGCACCTTAGTGTTTAGTGCAGTTTTTTGTTTTTTTTGTTTGTCGAGTTGTACTGATCCAAGGTGCCACGAACACAGTCCCATGGAAACGAAGAGCCTTTTTAAAACGCCACTTTTAAAACGTCAAGAATCTACATTCTACACAGTTTATAACAGCATTTAAAGTTAATACTGTAATTACATTTTCTTTCCAGGAATCTAATGATGTCATAACATTAAAATCTACTGAAAGAGTCATGTACAAGCAAACCAGGACGTACCTACATACTCGGGCGTACCCACGATCTCTCGCAGCTCTCCGATGGAGCCGAGCCGCCGCGCCAGCCCGAAGTCCACAATCTTTATGTCTCCGAGAGGACACAAACTGGTCAGGAGAATGTTCTGAGGCTGCGAATGAAGAAGAACAATCACGTCTCTCAAACATGTGCTGTGAGCTCACCACTTTTTTATTCACTTGCACAACCTACACACTCGCAATCCTGCCTCCTATGTTGATGTACATTTACACGTTAACTAGGATAAACCTTTAGCGCAAACTGTACAGGTTGTTCCCGACTTATGAACGAGTTCCATTCCGGGAGCACAATCGTAAGTCAGATTTGTTCCTAAGTCCGACGAAGTCCAAACTCCAGGACAAAAAAAAAAAAAAAAAAACCCTTTAGTCAGCTGTTTTCCACTGTATTGGACTGTGAACTGTTGAGGATTTTTCGAAATTAGGATCATTCACCATCAGGACAGCCTCACAGGACAGACTTTTTATTTCATGCTCCCGGACCGATTTATTGAAACCAGTAAGGGCGACTCATTTCTCTCACAACCCCACACACACACACAATACTGTATACCGGACTGTAGACATTTGATACATTCACTTACACACTGACAATATTGTATACAATTGTAAATATTGGTATCTGGTGCATTTGAGTGTCTATGCTACTTCCGTGATTGAACTGGAAATAAGAACCGCGGTTCGTTCATATCTGCGGAAATTCGTAACTCGGATGTAAGTCGGGGATGACCTGTACTGGAATTCAAAGATGAGAACCAGGACGTTGTACTAGATCTGATAGAAAGTTCATGCGAGCATTTATGAGGTCAAAAGTGAATTTGATTAATCTGTTATTCTTGATCAAGGCTGTTTTAGCCTAGATTGATTACTCATATGATATGAGGTTCATGATAAAGGTTGATACTATAAAAAAGATATCATATCAAGCAGTTTAACCAGGTAGTCCCTTCTGTCTTTTAATCAGCTTCATAATCATAAGTTCTAGTGTCCGAGTGTATTGATCTAGTGTTTGAGCAAACCTTCAAGTCAAGGTGGACAATGCTGCTCTGGTGCAGCAGATGGACCCCTTCAAGAATCTGTCGGATTAAACGGACGATCTGGCCTTCGGACAGGAGCTCGTCGGACACGCAATGGTCAAATATTTCACCACCTGCCGCACTGGAGAGAACAAAATCAACACTTTTTAAACCAAGATATAAAATTCTACTCTTAACATTCTTACTCATGCTGAACGCATGATCTTTAAAGATGTCAGATTTTCATGTAAATAAAAAAATAATTTCTGCTGATCAACGTCCCACTTACTACTCGAGCAACAGGATGATGTCATGCTCGTTCTCGTAGGCCGCGTGCAGGTTGATGATGCGGGAGTTGGTCCGGGCCGTCTCCAGCACCGCCATCTCGTGTATGACGTCAGCCCTGCAGTCACGACCTCGCCGGCGCTTCCGCACAAACTTCGCCGCAAACTCTTTCCCGGTCGTCTTCTCCACGCACTTCTTCACCACTGCAAACTTCCCCCTGAAGAAAGAAAGACAACATGTACAGCTTGAAGTCAGGAGTTTGGGTTTTATTTAATTCTGTGTCTAATCAGGGTTGTGTGTGTGTAGGCAGTTTGATGCAAGATGTTTTTTGTAAATATTTGTATCAAACCACATTCAGTTCTCCAGAACATCACACGCAGACCTGCTGACGTGGCTCGGTGTGACTTTGTGTCAGAGAGATCGGGGATGTCGATACTTTTCTAAATAGATAGCAAATTTTGTAAACAGTACGCTTACAAAATATTTTAAGTTCGAACACGAGGCAGACCTGTGACTTCCTCGACTACACGTGGGACTCGGCGTTGTCGAATATCACACGGCACAACCACCGGCATCACAGTGTCGAGAGCGCTACGTGAATAAACTCCTATTGGTTTGTTGAAACATTTCAATACTTCCCCCTCTCTCATATAATGCTGTCTGAGAGCGTTTCACAGGCTAGACTTCTAAACCTCTAATTATAGTTTACTGTATAATGACAGCTCGGCTATGCGGGTAAATACACACACACACACGGTCAGGTCACTCAACCAGCAAAATAAATAAATAAATAAATAAAAAATCTAACATGTATTGTGTCTGCTCTGAAAAGCAAATATTTTAAATATTCACACTGGAGATCACATCGAGTTTTATGCTGCGTCCTGTCCTGAGACAGAAGACACAGCGAGTAACAAATGAGCTGTGAAAAGAGCTTCCTGTAGAAGGAAAGATTCCCTGCACTGCCACAAAGGCATGTAGAGACCAAGCTTAGGTAATACAATGAGAGAGAAGGAGAGAGCGAGAGGAACTGCCCATAGCACTTCTCTTTTCACACTGCTCTCATGGTACTGCTTCTCATTTTAGCTTCCTTCCTCCTAATAACCACAATAAGACACTCACACTCAGAGGTCTGGTCCATAAGACAAACAGCAATCTGTGTATGAAATCACCGGTGCTGTGGAAACACACACACACACACACACACACACACACACACACACACACACACACACACACACACACACGACAACATGCAGCACCCGACTCACTCCACCTTAATGGAAACCAGCACTGGTCTGACTATCTGGATGTAACATTCATCATCGTTATATATCGTCTTAAAGCTGTAAAATTTGAAATAATCACTCTTCTTGAAATCGAACTATGGTAAGTTGGTATTACACACAATCGTGAGAAATTACAGAAGTAGTCAGGGAACACTGGCCATTTTGTTCCTGATTAATGACTCCGCCCACATCCACAAAACACGAGAATCTGTGATGATTAAAATGATTGCACGTGTTATGACCTTTAAAGTCACCAGATTTTAAACCAAACTCTGAGGTAAGCTCAGCGGTTAAGGCATTGGACTACGGTTCGGAAGGTCTCAGGTTCAAAGCTTTGAGCAAGGACCTTAACCCTCAACTGCTCAGGTATATAATGAGATAAAAATGTAAGTCGCTCTGTATAAGATGCCTAAATGTATACTAAACACAGAACACCTTACTAACAAACTTTGTTGTTTTTCTTTAGCATATCGTTTGGCCGGAATTCAAATTTTATTTGTCACATACACGGTCATACACAGTATGATATGAAGTGAAATGCTTATACGACGAGAGACTTCTTGGTTTTTAAGTCAGATTGACTTCCAATTAATTTCCTATTAAATGTAAATTCCAATGAAGTAAAAAACCTCAACTGTTAAAGAGCCAAATGCGTGTAATGGCTATAGGTGTCCATCGTTGCTGGCTATATTAACCTCAAGTGCAAACTTAAAAAAAAGAATCTTCAAAGGCCTCACTAGGCTGGACCCTAATCTTCCACTAATAATGAGAACACCATCACAATCAGAATAAAACTGCACTGTGTAAACGCCTCGATCGGAATGAGTGGGTGGTGTAAACCTTCCATTCAATAAGTAAGAATCAGCCATCAAGCTGACCTTTTTCTCTTTTTGGAATACATATATTCTTTCTGCGCTTGTTTACCAAATTAGATGGTATGATGAGTTTCCAAAAAGGAAAATGAGGAATTCATTCCTGAACTGTAAACTCCGTGAGAAGGAATAACGCTCTCCTACGTGTGTTTTCAATGTCTGTCTGGCTGAGGAAAGAGCACCCTGATTGACTCACATTTCACATGAAGCAAAAGCTTCTGACCAATCAGAGATGAGACTGAATTCTTGTTAATAGTCATAACGCAGAAGGCAGGATTTATCGGACAAGATGGGAAACCTAACCTAACCTCGAAGTTAAAAAATATATATATATAAATAAATACTTCTTCTTTCTTGTTCTGGTATTTTCCAGCATATTAAACAATTTCCAGCGAGCACAACTGCTTTGTCAAACAAGTTTAATTTAGAGCACATCTTTGAATAAACACGCACATCTTATCAGATCAGCATCTATCAACTTCATCACTTAAGTTGAACTCTCGACTCGAACAAATTGAAGAAATGTCGTCCATGTAAACGTGACACTGACTACAGGACGGGATGGTGATAAAAGTTTTATCCGAGGTGTTTCTTCTGGTTAAGGAAACAGTTACAAGGTTACATCACAAACATAAGAATGGATGTTTAATGGTAAACAGTAGAACACAGCAGGGTGTGTTGTTTTATGAAAATAATGTGGCTAGAGGCAAAGCAGGGATACTGTTACCACCCAGACGCAGATTAAAAGACAGCACGTCCTGAGAATCACTTTATTCTTATTAGCTTGCCAAAAATAACAGTATTTCTTTCCTTTTCCTAAAGACCTGTCAATTGCTTCACAGCTACACTACTGTCAGGGTTGCATTTACAGAAAATAAATCAACACCTCCTTGGACTTTAACAAAGGCATGCCAACATATCTGTGTTTAAAGCAGTCATACTGTAATATGCTATGATAGTGACAGGTTTGCGTTTTACAATCATCATAAACACTTTAACACTACATAAAACTCTGAAGTCCAGTTTCCAGAAACCTTTCACAGTTGAGTGAGAAGCAGGAACCAAATAACGACACCTCCTCAATCTGTCTTGTTTTCATACGCCTACTTTATTTCTAAATAACTAATTATTTGTGTTCCAGAAGCTCATAGTTTTTAGCAATCAACATTCACATCTTCTAACATAAGATATCAATACTGTATCTATCATCATGCTACTTCCACAGAATTCTAGTGTAGACTTGAAAGCGCAAAGGTTATCACCAATACGAGGATCTTAAACATTTCCGATGTACGATTTAATGAGATCGTGACACATCTGCTCATCACTTGTGATGCACCTTCTGCTCCTATATATGGTCTCACATCAGTATGCTTAAGATTTCACTTCCCAAAAAAATTATGCCGAAACACACACCCTCTTCCTTCAGCAATCAAAGCCATTATGATACAGTAGACTGGTACCTAAGAACTGTTTCAGTAATCATAAAGACTTCAGGCTTAGTAGTTTACACCAGCTGAAGTGTAATAATGTATAATATATTCTCTCTAGCGGGTGTCACCCAGAAGTGGTTTCTATTTGAGTCTGGTTCCCCTCAAGGTTTCTTCCTCATGTTATCTCAGCTCAGGGATCTTTCCCTTGCAGCTGTCACCTCTCTTAATTGTCAGAGTCCTAAATACAAACGAGATAAACTCGCCTTCTCGTCCAACATCGGTGTCTGACCTCACAAATACGCTTCTCAAAGAACGGTCAAAAATTTCCTTGAACACACTCCTAAATCTTCCTAGAAGATTTGAAGCTGCATAGTTGCAAAGGGGGTGGGGCCAACATCATATTAAAACCTATGGATTAAGAATTGGATGTTAATCAAGTTCATATGCATGTGAAGGCAGGCGAGTGAATACTTCTGGCAATATATTGTCCTCATGGATGACAGGACCCAAGGTTTCCCTGAGCGTCGCACCGTCTCCTCCGGCTCACCTTCTTCCCATAGCGCATCCTGGTGCCACCTCTTCCCCAGATACACACAAAAACACACCCAGCCATCGATATGATGTAAAAGCAAATGTGATTCCTCAGACAGGGCCACATTCTTCCACTGCTCTGTGGTTCTCTAGTTCTGATGCTCTCTGAAGATACGCAACAGTGATTCGCTGGGTGTCCTGACTCTTTTCCATTAGAACCAGCATTGACTTTTTCAGCAGTTCGAGATACCGTAGGTCTTTATATTGAATCACATGTATATGTGTGTGTGTGTGTGTGTGTGTGTGTGTGTGAGAGAGAGAGAGAGAGAGAGCGAGCGAGCGAGCGCTAACCTGCCGAGTTCGCCGGTGATGTGGAACAGCGAGTCCAGCGGCTCGGGCAGGAGCGCGGTCTGGATGTCCGCCAGCAGCCCGCAGCGAGCCTCCGACCTCCTCCGGGCCATCATCCTGCAGGAAAGTGAACGGAAATGCAATGAAAACACAATAAAATCCAGTTTTAAGTTTCTACAGCGTCATGAAAGAGAAATAAATGAAGAGGAGGAAGTCAAACACTGTAAACAACCAGCCGCAGGAAACTTCTAGAAGGAGTTATAATAATAAAAACAATAATGCCTATGATTACTACTACTACTAATATAATTATTATTATTATTATACGCCTATATGACTTCCTACATTAGTTTGTTAATTGCCCATGAAGCAGAGACACTGCAGAGTGACTTACCGAGAGTAAAGCTAATGCTAACAGAACGGAACGGGTGAGTGAGCTCGCTCGGGGGCGCGCGCTCGCGCGCTCTCTCTCTCTCAGAGTGATTGGAGCAACTTCTCTTCCTCGTTTAAGCGCCTGTCCACAACAGCAACAACATGGTGCATCTCCTCTATCTGACAGAAAACACCACCACAGGATGATGATTAATCTTACTTGTCCATACAGTCAACAAAAAAACAAACTCCCTGGCTCTCCAGTTCACTGTCTACACACTCCACTAACTCTTATTCCACACTTCTGTTATTTACTTTAAATATCGATTTTCTAAGTTATGTAATCCGTGTTATGGTGTGTGTGTTTCTTTTCGCCCTCCCAGTATTCCCTTCAACTCCTTTCCTGCTCACAGATTTGAAAAGTGCAGTTTTTTTCCTCCCTTGGCACGGACGGCACGTTCTCACTTCCGGGTGCGACTTTACGTCATGACGTACATCCCGACGTGCCTCAAGTCTCAGTGCGTTGTAAAACTGTACAGTGGTAGCTGCGGTGATGGTGATCAGGTTCAGAAGCCTGTTCCTGAAGAACCCCCTGTCTAGTGTTCCTTCCCTGATGTAATGTTTCTGAAGCATGATGTCAATCAGCTGAATTGTTACATCACTATTAAAAGGTGCAGGAGAGGAGGTTCAAGGAGATCAAGGGTTAGGAACAATCTCCATCCATGTGTCCCATCGTCATGAACAGTTATTAATCAAATCGGCAACTTGATGTTTGATGCTCCTATAGATGCTCTGATACCTGGCAGGGGGTAGCTCAGTGGTTCAGGTGTTGGACTACTGATGAAAAGGTCCCAGGTTCAAACACCACCACCACCAGTTTACCCCTGTTGGGCCCTTAAGCAAAGCCCTTCAACCTGCAACTGTATAAAGAGATACAAGTTGATCTGGGTAAGGGCACCTGCCCAAATGCAGTAAATGATATCAGAATGCTTAAGATTGAAATTCCCAAAAACAGTTAATTTTACAGCCAAAGATCCACTAGGATACTGTAAACTCGTCCCTAAGTACTCCGGCAGTATTTATGAAGACTTGATGTAAGTCTGCATTAGATAAGGCTATAAATCGTAATTAGTTTAACAGTTATCAGCTGAATTGTTGCATCACTAAAATATGCAGGAGAGACGATTCTCTGGATCAAGGCCCAAGAACCATCCATCCTTCCCATCATCATGAACAGTGTTTCTCCACACTGTTTGCTGTAAGGTAACGTTAAAGTGCATTGTAACACATACCAGCTTACATCAGGGACTGTAGGGGAAGCCCGCCAAGCACATAAGGTGCTTGAACCATAAGGATATGGGCCTCATTTTTCTCAGAACAATAGTTATTTTAACTGTTATAGACTTTTTATTTTCTTAAAGAGGAAGTCTGACTTTCCTCCTTGTTCACATCTAAAATCAACAACCCGCTTCTGCCTGCTAAACCAAACGCTTACTGGTTGTTTTTTGTTTTTCGCATCATCAACTGCTGTTTGTAAAAATTTCAGAGATCAGCGATTTCTCAAGCTATTTGGCATTAACAAAGTCACTGGGATCACATGTCCACCATTCTGAACACTAAATGACACTCTTCTGTATCTGCAGGATCTTGTGCATTGCACTGCTGCCGCATGGTTTTCTTAATGATAAGGGGTTCCTATTAAATTGGCTGTTGAGTGCATATTCAGCCTATATCAGTAAAAAAGTACATATTGGTCTTTCATAGCGTTTATGCTGTTTAAACTGTTTTTGATAGCATTCGACAGAGCAGTCAGGGGATTTTTCAGTTTCTGTTATCTGAAATTTCTGGATTTTTTCTTATGAAGCCCACTATTACAAAAATGACATAATTTGTAAAGTTCCCTGAAATCCAGTAAGTAAAGAATATAATTTAGCACAAATCGCTATATATAGCTATAAATGCGAGATGAAGCTGAGTGTAAAAACCATAAAGGAAATTACATGAGTAAAAGATGTGATTTAGAAACTAACAAACTGCAGAATCTAAAAAGTATTGAATTTTTCTTGAACTTGAACGCTGGGTGATTTTCCCACAGCAAGATAAAAATGGAGAAATACAGGAGTTGTGTTTTGACGCCGTTCTGAATTTCATTTTATCTACAGGACAGAAGATCTCTGATTGAAGAACCTGCCTCTTGTTCTGATTGGATGAGGGAGAAGCAAGGTTTGTTCTGATTGGATGAGGGAGAAGCAAGGTTTGTTCTGATTGGACAGTGCACTTTTGGTTCTGTTTATGGTTATGCTCATGTCACATATACTACTCTGTGCTTATCTTCAAATAGACCCAACTTTGAACTTTGCAGAAGTTCTAGAAATTTAAGTAGACAAAAAACAAACACAAATAAAGATCACCAGTAGCCAGAAAACCTTTTGGTACATTCAGTGCAAAATATATTTTGAAACAAGACAGGCATCCATATAATACAACTATATACAAACATGGAGACATGATTGTGAACAACATGCATGAGCTCAGTTTCACCAGACCGTTAGCAGGTGCGTTCATGGACAGTCTTTACCTTTAGTACATCAAAAAAAAATCCAAATTAAAGCTGGTAATTATAAGATAGATGATGTTTATATTCTCCTTTAACCCAGTCCGTTTTTAACAGCAACGCCTCATGCAAATAAAACTAAATCAGGACCGGAGTCAGGTCCCTATTTCCAGCATGCAATATCAAGCTATGACACCTAAGGGTCAAGGAATTCGGGTACTGCATTTTAGACCCGGCATGCATTAGTTTAACCATAGATCAGTTTATACAGAGAACAAGAGCACTGCTGCTCTGGGAACATGTATAAGAAGTGGAGACAAATCATAAATAATTATGTATAGAGATGCAGATGTGTTCATCGGTAATAGGCTGCCAGTACAATAGGCACAGTTTCCCATTTCTGCAAACCTGTTCATGAGGAAAAATATCAGCATTGCATTGAACTTGTTGACAGGTGGCCCCTGGATGATGTCATTGGTTAAAATGAAAAAAAAAAAAACTGTATGGAACTGTACCTAAAGAAAAACTACTTAAAATGCCTGATTTTACATTCCAACTAACAAGATGCCATGTTCAACATGCTTCCCTTAACACTTGCATTAGTGCAATATCGCAAGGTGCTTGGGCTCATTGTTGCTTGCTATATTTCCCATTTGTACGCACGTGGTAGAACCTCCGGTTAACATTCACACAATTATTCACACACTACGGGCAATTTGGAAACGCCAAATTAGCCTAATCTGCATGTCTTTAGACTGGGAGGAAACTGGAATACCCGGAGGAACCCACCAAGCACAGGGGCAGAACATGTAAACTCCATACACACAGACCAGATGCGGGAATGAAACCGGGGACCTGGATGTGCAAGCCACCATGGCCCCAAATATTCATTATTCAAATATTTATTGTGAATTTGATTTGATTTTACAAGTAGTGATGAATTATGTGTCATTCCCAAAGAGGAAAACAAACTCGTGAGAAGTCACAGCCTTGCAACAAAGTACATTCACCTCTATTCTTATCTTCAGCTTGAATGCTAATAAAACTTATTCCACAATATCATGTCGAGCTTCTCTGCTCTCATGTAATTCAATTCTTATTTGAATGTTATGTTCTTTACCAGATTCCTTACACAACCCTATGAGGTTTTGGGAAAAAAAACATCATCCAAAGGCCTATTAAGCATCGCTGCTTTCCTCTCCGAAGCACAAACCACAGATTAATGATTTACAACTATAATGCTGCCATTAATGTCATGGTGCACATAATAAATATGATGTTAAACGTGGCTCAGGAGACACAGTGACATGCAGCTTCAGCATCAGGATATGACAAATATCGGAAACATATTAGCTTGTGTGTGTGTGTGTGTGTGTGTGTGTGTGTGTGTGTGCGGTTAATATAGCACGGGATCTGTGCAACATTTAATTACAATTAATGCAGTAAATGAAAAGCAAAAATCTTTATTAAACTACTGTCACATGCCTTTTTGTGCCTGAAAAAAATGAACAAAGATTTAGAATTCAACAATAACTTGAATTTCACTATGTTTTGCTAAACTTTTTTCCATTATTGTTTGTCTTTCTCTTTTCTACATTACCAATAATGCTGTTGGATTATCATCCACTTTCAATAGTGGTGCCTTGACTTAATGTATATCTAAAGAGAGTAGTGCAGTGGAGTTTTAGCCCTTTACCCTGTTCAGCACTTTCATCTCCTCATCTGTACATTCTGCATCCAGACCTTCATGCAGATACCATCATCAGCAACACTGCACTCGCCAATTAGACTAATCTGCACTCTGGGAAAAGAAACCGGAGTACCCTGAGGAACCCCACCCAGCAAGTTCAGCTGAACTGCATTCTGGGAGTTTAGTCCAGTGTTTGCACCTGCTACTTGTAAGCTGGAGTTATAATGAGTCATGAATGAGTTAAGTCTTGCTCTTTTCTTTATGAAGCCAAACCCAAGTAATTATTTATTTCTACTGTTTTAGATCTTTTAACACACACCACTAGAATTGCGTTAGCAAGTCACTGTGGCAAACAACCACTGAATTCTCATAGACGTAATATAAATAAAGCACCAAACAACAAATTAGCACCAGAATTGCTAAGCATGCCATACTAAACAGTGCAAAAATCTTGACCCCCCTCATTTCTTCATATTTTTCCCCCAAAGAGCCAGACTGTCTATTTTTTTTTTTTCAAGTATTCTTGAGAAATAGTTCTCCAGGATTCCTGAAGGACATTTTTGTCTCTCATGCTCAGTCTAGTCCCTGTACCTGAGCAGTTTCAAAGGAATGTTTTTGTTTGTTAAGCCACAAAGTGACCTATGAATCTAACGTAAGTCCTGACCCAGTGAGAAACAGGTGCAGATGATGACAGATGATCGAACCTGTGATTAGTATACTGCTGATGCTGAACGGTCGAACAGACGGGAGGGGAAATGAGGTCGCTGCCGAGGTTGTTACATAAACAACCAATTTTTAGGCACATTGCCGCCTGTCGGAGTAAAATGTTTGTTACCATTTCTTTCATTTATTCTACATAATTTAATATAATTAATATGAAGAAATACGGGAGGGTCAGGACTTTTGCAAAGTACTGTATATATTTCTGTAGGAGTTACATTATATGGCCAAAAGTTTGTGCACCCTGACTATCACACTTACAGTATATCTGTATAACTGTTTCTGCTAAAGCTTGACGCACAGAAATGTACAGAATGGTTTTGTTTGCTGTAGCTTTACAGTTTCTTTTCACTGGAACTACAAATCCATTCCAGCAGCACCATAAAAACATGGTGTGTGTTAAGGTTGGAGTTAAAGACCTCACATGTCCTGCACAGAGCCCTGACTGAACTCAAGTCCAATAAATCATCATCCCAACATCAGTCATTAATGCTCTTTTAGCTAAATAAACACAAAACCCCACAGCCACACTCCAAAATCTAGTGGAAAGCCTTTCAGAAGAGAAGAGTGGAGGAGAAATACATCTCAAATGGGACGTTCAGCAAGGACATACAGTTCCTTGCAAAAGTATTCATACCATTTTTTTATTTTTTTTTTGCAGAGACTGGGCGGAGTTTTACCTGCCAGCCGGACAACGACCCTAAACATACAGCCAGGGCTACAACAGAATGGTGTCGATCAAAGTCCAGACCTAAATCTGAAAATTGATATTCACCGATGCTCTCCATCCAATCTGACTGAACTCAAGCTATTTTACAAAGAAGAAAGGGCAAAAAATGTCACTCTTTAGATGTGCAAAGCTGGTAGAGACAACAACCCCCCCCCCCCCCCCAACGCATCAGTAATTGCAGCGAAAGGTGGAATACAAATGCACAAGGTACTTTTCAGATATTTATTTTTTAAATATTAAAAAAATTTGAAAACCATTTTCCTTCCACTTCACAATTATGTTCCTTCTTGTGTTGGTCGGTCACATAAAATCCCCATAAAATACATTTACGTTTGTGGTTGTAACGTGATAAAATGTGAAAAAGTTCAAGGGGTATGAATACTTTTGCAAGGCACTGTATAGATGATGATCTGGGGTGCGCAAACTTTTGGTCATACCGTACTGTAGGTTGTTACAATCTTCAGTTTTTTTATATTACAACCTAAGATGCAGGCTTTCCTTCAAATGTGCAGGAACTCAATGGCAAAACATCTGAGACGTCCCTACGTGAAACTCTGTAGCCTCAGCCACACCCCAAAATCGTGAGAAGTTGTTGCGATTGTACTCATTATGACATGCTGCTCCATTGTGTTGTTACGCATTGTTCCTAGATTGCAATGTGATCGAGGTAAGTCTGTAATAACATGCGGTAACGAACCTGATTCCACTGGCATCCCATTCTGACACAGATTCGCCAAATTGGTTCCATGGAAGTAAATCATTCCTCAGTGTTTTTTTTTTTTTACATTTATTATTACACGGATCAAGCTACGTGAAAGCAGCGAGTAATTCATAGGAATTTTATCATATTCTAACTTCATCATAATCTGAAATGGTCACGCATTAGAAGCAATGTATGTAAAAGAATTGTAATTAAATATTGCACAGATTCCTCACCGCTAATCCACAAGCGTAAAAAAATAAACATAAGAACACACAATATCCACACAAGCGTGTTCGAGTCCTCATGTCTCTTCTCGGCGGAACTCATCTTTAAATGAAAGTCTCTCTCTGTGCAGATAAGAAACAAGCGCTACAGTTACAACAGCGCTGAACGACCCGCTGTAACACGAGTCGTTCCCCCAATCAGGGTAGTGTGAGAAATGTGCATACAGTAAACTGTACCTACTGTATATTGTGGGTTTGTCTCCCTTTTAGTGAAAATACTGTGTACGCTTACTGAGGATTTTAGTCTAACCTTTATTCGCTGTATCAGTAACGTGTGTGTGCGTGTAAGAAAGTGTTTTTTTTTTTTTTTTTTACCTTTCTAGTAGTATTAATGACTAGTGAAGTGTTTATGTTCCTATTCAAGATCTAATGCATTCACAGTATGTTTGTGTGTGTTTGAAGACCCAGAAGGAAGAAATCCCAGAAAGAGCCGCCATGCTTTAGTCAGATAATCCTGGTTTCATAGCAGAGGGGGGGAAAGTCGGGGAAGTCCAGGAAACAAGGCCATTATTAAGACTGAAGATGAGGACTGGGGTACAGAGTAAAAGGCAAAAAAGGTTTCAGATTTTTGAAGCCTCACTCTAGACCAAACGTGCTCGTTTCCTCCACAGCAGTGAGCACCTTCTCATACAGCATGGAGAAGGAGTGGTATGGGGGGAGATCCAAACGGTTGAAGCAGGTGTGAGCCCTGTGGAGACACAGATGGAGAATTAAGCTGTGATGCAGCTGCAAATCTGAATATGAGATATTAAGCCAGCTCTTGTCTTATCTCATTTCATCTTATTTTAGATTTTAAAAAAAGCAGATAAGAACTTGCTTTATGTGGTAGAATAAAAAGTGTACTATTAAAAACGCATTCGTTTTCACAAGTAAGTAATAGCAGACAATACAAAAAAAAAAAAAACTTTCAGAAATATGGACCAATTAACATTAAATAATATTACAAGAGGTGTTCAAGTCAAACTGGCCAACCCTGAAATGACATTTTATCCGAATACATATAATGCAATATGGAGTTGGTGCCCCTTTTGCACTCTTCTTGGAAGGCTGTCCACAAGATGTTGTAGTGTTTCTGTGGGAATTCGTGTCCATTCATTCTGTAGATCGTTTATGAGGTCAGGCACTGATGCTGGACGAGAAGGCCTGGCTCGCAATCTCCGTTCCAGTTCATCCAAAAGGTGCTCGATGGGGATTGAGGTCAGGGTTCTCTGTTCGGACCTGTCAAGTTCTCATTAAACCATGTATTTACAGTCCTTGCTTTGTGCACTGGGGCGGAGTCATGTTGGAATAGAAAAAGGGTCTTCCCCAAACTGTCGCAGCAAAGTTAATACAAAAACAAAGCATTTTCCAAGGTGTCTTGGTATGCTGAAGCATTAGGATTGTCCTACACTGGGGCTGAGGAGCCTGACTGAAACACCTGAATTTAATAATTAACTGGGTGGGTCAAATACTTTTGTCCTTATAGTGTGACAATCCAGTTCCTGTAATGTACAAGTGGTGGTGGTGGTGGATGATTGTGTGTACAGTTCCCACAGACAGATGCGTCTCTTCCGCAGGCTGGTGACAAATTATCTGTCGATTCCACAATTTTGCTGATTCAGGCGTTCCACTCTCTGAATGTTCCACCTGGGCCGGGATCATCATTCATGGACATACAGCATTTTTAAACCCGTTACAACCTTCTTTTTTTTAATGCGGCTAAGGGTCTCATCTCCGTGCCATGCTTGAAATATTCTGTAAACGTCAACCACTTTTACACCTTCACTTATGAGAAATTTCATCATAAGTCCCAGTTCAACTGGAACAACTCAAATTATGGCTCGTATAATTATAAATAATATCATACCATGTATTCCATTTTCTACTCATCAACATTAGGAATGTAACAATGCAATCCGTCCTCAATTCGATTTCATTCATGATACTGCATTCCTAAGTGAATTAAATTTGATTCTCAAGAAATTAAAATCTAAATAAGGAAGAATTATGACTGAAAAGACTTTTTTCTATTTCTGTATAAATGTGCAATGCAGAACAACATGTATTTTTGTCTCTCTTAAAGCTCAGAGTATTTTAGGCCTTTTCACATTCCTATGTTTTAATAAATATACAGTATGTACAATCCTGACCCCATATATATTTTAACTAAAAGCAAAAAGAAGAACAGTTTCAGACCGACATCTAATAATAGTACTGGTATAATATATTATATTAACTGTGCTCCGATATATATTATACTGTAGAATAAAATAACATACCATGTCATATTCCAAACCGCTGTTCATTAAAGTCTCTTTGCTTCAGTTTAGAATGAGCTTAAAAAGTAATAATCCCTAGACTACTAGACATACCTTGGAAGGGAAGTAACTTTGCCCCATTTCTCGACGCAGAAGCGGCGCGGCCCGTTGCTCCCCCGGAGCGAGGCGAAGCCTTCATAGGGAACACTCGAAGTGCCCGTAACAAACTGCACCACAAAAACCAGGAGTCAGACAGAAAATGTCACGGCCCCAAAGTGACAGTAGAGAAAAATGTATGTAAAACATGTATGGCTGAGTGTAGCAAGAACTGCAGATCTGGTTTGGTGTACCTGAAGAAGTCTGAGTCTCTGCTCGTTGTTAAAACGCTCCACCGCCGCCCAGAACCATCGGATCACGATGTGACCGTCGTGATAACCTTCAGAGAAAGATCCATTCATGCTTTTAGCAAATGCCAAAGTAAAATGATCTAATCAACAGTTCACTTGATGTACAAATGCACTGCCAATTCATCCAATTCCTACCTCCTCGGTACTCTGTGTTGTTTCTCCAGTCGGCCAGGTCGATTTCTGCAGTCCCAGCAATGACAAGCTCCAGCTCGCGAGCATCAAACACAGAGACCAGCCGCACATCCACGACCTGCAGCGCCACCAGTGAGAGATTACATCTTAAAAGCTTCAGAAGCAAGTTTGCTGAAAATTTGCCAGGGCCTGGAGTCTATCCCAAGAAAACATGGGGCACAAGGCAGGGGCCTCCCGGGATGTGGTGCCGACCCATTGCAGGGCACATTCACACCCAGTCCTACACATAGACTAACTTTGGTAGGAAACCGGAGTACCCAGAGGAAATCCACAACACACAGGAGAAGGTACATGCAAACTCCACACAAACACAGAGATCTGCATCTCCCATGTAAAGCTATCATAACATTTCATGCAATCATGTTTTCTCTTGCTAATATATATGTTTCAATTTTACGTGGCGGCACTGACATCACCACAAGCGTCTTACTCAACGATGATGATGCCGTACCTCATAGAAGCCTCGCACCAGACTCTCGGTCTGCTGAGCCACACCCCTCTCGATGCGCCACTTCACCATGCGCTCGATGTACTCCTTTTTATTTTTCTCACACACTGAGACACCAGCTCCTCCAGGCTTCAGCTCCCGCTCTGTAATCTATTACATTGGAGAACAGTGAAAACTCTACTACATTACTCACACAGTAAAATCTCCAGCATTTATTTAACACCAGCTGGACCTACACGACCTGTGCACGGTGTTAATTCAACACTGGGGATTTTGAACTGAACTGAAACTTTGCAAGAAACTGAAAGTATTTTCAGCATACAAGCAAACAAACTGAGCCGAACCGAACACCAGTTGTGCATACATTACATCCAGGAGCTGTTTAAAACTTGTTTGTGTCAGTGGAAACCCAAGTGAAGCGAGTTTCCATTTTTTTTTTCCCAGGTTTTTTTTGCATTTTGTATAAGATTTAGTGAAGACATGCCAAGAGGATTCAGAATTTAAGGTTAAGTGAGGTTTAATGTCTATTTATTTCAGATTTTAGTTCATTTACATGCCTTTGATAAACGTTTAAGATTTTGTTATAGGCAAAAATATGATTATAGTGTTGGAAATTGGTAATATTGGTAATATTATTGGGTGGCTGAAACTGATTATCTGCATTTACATCATTTCCTATGGGAAAATGTGTTTCACTATACGAAATTTCACCTTAAGAACTCGCTTCCAGAACGGATTAAATTCGTATACCGCGGTACTACTGTATTAGAATTCCAGTGAGTGAAAGGTTTACACGCCCAAGCGGCTGTCTTTTGAAACAGTCTGAAAGATTTGAAAATATAACGGTGAAATGATATTTAGAAGCCAGAGCCTCCACACAGTGGGAAAATCCAAACAACTAAAGTCGAGACCAAGAAAAAGAATTGTGTGCCGCTACGAGTCCAGTTCGGCTGAACCATAAAAGAGCAACAAAGACGTCTACATCGCTATGACCTGAAAGGCTGTCGTGTAACAAAAAGCCCCTACTCCAAGACCAGGATATAGTGACGCGGGCAGCCTTTTTGACAGAGTGACTTCCCTATGAGTGCCAGAAGGGGGAGCAGCAACCACGGTGAGGCTGAAGCTGAACAAGGAGGGGAAGCCATGATCTCAGCCAAGCAAGGTGATGTAACTTACTTGGCAGATCAGAGAGGTGGAGACATGCTCTAAATAAGGGAATTACCGATCTGAGTGGGAGCCCTCCGCCCCGAAATGCATCTTGTGTAAAGCCAAGTCAGCAAGCTGACTCCGCATGGGGTGGATTATCTCAAGCTGCCACTGCTGTTCAGAGTAAAACATGTTCAATGCCCAAGTCATTCTCAGTAAGCCTGCTGCATCCACGATAAGGCTGTGTAGTGTTACACAAATCCAGGCAAGTGGATGCAAGCTTTACTAAATCAACAACTAAGAACTAATAACCAACAGGCAGGAAAAAAAGCACTAATTAGCTAAACAAACTGAAATCAAGATGTCAGGGGAAAAAATCATAACATGGATACAAATTTCTAGGGGAAACTAATACCAAGAAACTGAGGAGAGAAAACGTTATAGCCCGAAAGTTATTTTGGTCTTCCAGAAGAATATCCTTGCACTTGATCCATAACTATCTAATGATATACAGTATGTGACAAATACCGGCTTTGTCTTAAGGTTTTTCTCCTTGTAAAAGCAGATTTAAACTGTCTCAGACACCCCATAATGGTTATTTTCAAAGTGCAAAAACTTTTTGGACGAAGCGACCCATTCCCTCCTCAACGTCTGGGAATAGCTCGATATTACTTTACTAAGGAATCCGATGGATGGTTTTCCCAGAAGTCCTGTTTTTCAGCTTTATCATTAAGGGGGTCCGTTTGGTACCCCTGCTGAACCATTCTGCTCCTCTGACTCTTAACTAACTCAATTCTGGTCCGATTGGAAAATCAAGACTTGGCATGTCGAAGGGCTTGAGAAAATCTAATGTTTTGGTAAAAGTCATGTACATCAAAAATATTTCACCCCTTAAAATGGCCCTGAGCTCACTGCAAAAATGAGTCCAGAGACTATAATGGGGTTTGTAAAGTGTGCATACTGAAAAATTGCATAAACTTTCATTTTGTGCTCAGTTCTTGAAATGCACAAGATGAAAGCCGTCTGTTAAACAATCCACGAACCAACACCTACGATTTCTCAGATATAAATAAAAGTATAACAGGATGGCTGCTGGTTTTGAAGTTTATGCTGGGTACTTTTTCCGCCATGCCTCCTTGACTTTCACACACACACTCCCTGATATCACAGACTCTTATCTTCCTAATCACATGGGCTAGAAATAAGCAGTGTCAGCATTTTGCTCAGTAAAAGCACTGCAACCTTGTGGCCCTACATCATAATTTATCTAGGATTTTTAAATAACTAGTTTTGAAATGATCTCTTATGGAAATTAGGTTGATGCTTCTGAGAACTGACGTATCAGGGAAACTTAAAACACAGAGTTGTAAAAGACTGAGTATGTACGTCTTCAGCGTTAACTTTATTCACATCAGTAATCATGTATGGGTCCTGGCTCCTATACAAGATCAGAACATATTTGTGATGGAATTTCTTGAGAATGAAGGCACAAAACCAGTTGAAATTTCCACATGTTTGGGCCTTTAAAGGAGTTCCTGGTAGGCTGGAGTTTCAGACGTGAAGCATACTGAGAAAAGTTGTACCTTGATGACATCCAAGCATAAGTGAAACGCTGGGATAAGTGTATTAGTGTAACAGGGGAGTATATAGAGAATTAAAAGGATTTTTCATAACTGTATTCTGTTATTCTACTCAATCAAAAGTACCGCTTTGACTCGAACACTTCTATATTATATAAATTTTAGCAGATTTCACTTATGTTAGCTAATATAGATGTTGGCTGATAAATACTGCTGAAACATAAAGGCCATGAGCACACAGCTGACCTGTCCAAACACCTCCTCGTTGACGGTGAAGGTGAGATCCAGCATGTTCTCAATGTCGTTGTCTTTCATCCACTGCAGACTCTGATGAAACTCCTCATCCAGAAACTCCAAATCACTCAAGTCACATGGACTAAAAAAGATAAAGGTCAACTGCACTTACACACATTAGATATATAAAGACAGAGCTGATGGTCTGCTCAAAGACTAGAAGTGAGGAATTAAACATATAAAATCTCAGTAAAAAAAACAACAACAACAATTATCATGTACATAATTGGTCTGATTGGTTGGAAACTGCTGATTACTTTTCCATAACAGCAACATACTGTATCTATATATATATTTACTGTATAGTAGACTTGAGTGCAGAACACTTTGACATAATCTGTGACTGACAATAAGTTAAAAAGGTAGCTTTATAATTACTGATTTTATATATATATATATATATATACTTTTTTTTCAGATAATACAATCAGATGTAAAGCTATAGCTTTCATTTATATTATATAATAATTCAGCAATGGGATCAACCACAAAGCTTTTTATATTTTTCAGTAATAATCTGCAGTGTGGTTAAGGACTAAGACTACTTATCAGAAGGTCCCAGGTTGAAACCCCACCACCACCAAGTTGCCACTGTTGTTACAAAATGTAAGTTGCTCTGGATAAGGGTGTTTCCCAAATGCCGTAAATGTAATACATTAACTATACAAATACTACTCATCTTTCTTTTATAAATTAAAACATGTACTCATGGCCAAATTGGAATGCAAAATTTCCAGCAAACAAAGCTTCATTTAGTTAGATAGTAAGTTAGATGTATTATTCATGCAAAGTTATAAATGATTATGCATGCTTTCCTCCATATAAGACTTGTCACTGGTAGTGTTGACACGATAAGAAAAGAGAAGAAAAAGAAGAGAAAAAAAAAACATCTGAACTGAATATTTAGAGCTGAAGCAGAACCACAAACAGTATCTCAGTAGAAAGACTCACTCACATTCGCAGCAGTCCTTTATAGAATGGTCGAGTGAAGAAGGCATCCAGGAGGTACTGGTGGATCAGAGCGAGGCCCAGAATTCGCCCGCTGAACCGGAACCTGAGTAACGAGTGTTTCTTTGATGAGCTGGTTGTAGCATTAGTTAAAACAGCACTTGTACTTAAGACGGCAGGTAGAAATCGAGGAGTCGTCTGGAGTTGACGGATTAACTGACGCAAGACTAACATCACTAGACTGCTAGAGTTTGTCTGCCTCTTGTCTTTATCTGCCTTGTTCCATTCCATAGATGATAGCTATCGACTGTCAGCCAAAAATTAGCGAGTGACAGATGTCATATTAATCCTGATTACTGAAAAAGAAAAAAAATCTCTCAATCTTGCAATCTTGGTGTGCAAGATCACGTGACCACAAGTGACGGCACTGTTCATTATTTGTGAATAAGCATGTGTTGAGCAATGCCTCCCAAAAAAAAAAGATGACATGGTTGATGACATGGTGAAATTCCATAAAAGAACTGAGAGTGAAAGTGTATTGATTTTTCGAAGCGGTTTTTAAAAAATTTCATCCATCATTGGTCAAAAAAATCGAGCTAATCAAGAGCTAGCGAAAAATCGAGAGCTAATCAAGAGCTAGCTAAAAATCGAGAGCTAATCAAGAGCTTACGGAAAATCGAGAGCTAATCAAGAGCTTACGGAAAATCGAGAGCTAATCAAGAGCTAGCGAAAAATCGAGAGCTAATCAAGTGCTAGCGAAAAATCGAGAGCTAATCAAGAGCTAGCGAAAAATCGAGAGCTAATCAAGTGCTAGCGAAAAATCGAGAGCTAATCAAGAGCTAGCGAAAAATCGAGAGCTAATATCTGTCGCTCAGATAATATCTGTCGTCATCTGCTTGTCACCAGTGTTCTGTAGGAATAAGAAGTTTTTTTCCTCTTTTGTTTGTGGAAACAGGCACCGATACACGTTCATCATGGATCGCACATTGTCTAATACCTTTTTGCTGCAAGGAGACAGGAGCCTAAAGTGAGTTTTCTCATTTTTCTGTACTTGTTAATTAATTATGCACCATGTTCATTTCTATCGACTTGCTCGCTTGCTGACTCACCATTCGTGGTGGTTGTCCACGAATGCCGACATCGGGCTGATCTGCACAGTGTAGGTGTCATTGGCTGAGTATTCAAAGAGTCCGTAATATGGGTTAAAGAGCTCGCGGGACACCAAGAAGAAGAACTCCCTCGATGGGCCGCTGTAGTCCAACCTGAGTGGGAATAAAAAGAGGAGTTGATGTACAAAGTGAGTTTAAATTTGCAGCAGTAAAAACACTGAGTCTTAGTCTTGTGACCTAACGGTCCTATAATGTACAGTCATAATGAAATCTGAAATACTTTTATAAAGAATAAAGTAGGACGAAGGGCAGTCATGTTTATATTGACTGACGTTATATTTATGACTTTATCATAAATTTGTTTCAAATTCAAGCAGTTCATTCAATAAATAAATAAATAAATAAACAAACAAACATCCTTAACCTGTCACTAAAGTGAAGTTATCACTTGTCTCTACTATCTATTGTCATTATTAATTTTATTACTATTATTATAATATCCAATAACCAGACGCCCGAGTACACATCTCCGACTCCAAGTCATTAAGTTGTTAAAAGGTTGTAAAACATTTATTAGCTTCATACACTAGAGAAATTTGAATGATTGTACGTTTCTTGTGTTGCATCTGGAAAAAGAGGGCATTGACTATCTACTACTGTACATCACCTAAAGCAAGAACAATATAACACATTATAGTAAAATCGAACTAACCAGCTCACTCTGGGCCAAAACCTTTATCCAATCTTGCACATTTTTTGGCAGAAAGTCTGAGATGAGCCCAACATTAATAATCCATACCTGAAACTGGAGTACGATCCAATCCAAACCATTGAAATGTAATCCTCTGGTTGACTCACCCTTCCTCTCCTACGAAGCTGACATACAGTTTGCTTCTCTGCAGGTCCTTCCGTGAGTAGCACATGATCTGGTTAAAGGCGTCTTCCAGCAGATGATCTCTACGAATGATCAGTCTGTGAATGAGACCGCGAAGGAAGCCGGATGATAGGAATTAGTCAATAATCTTTCACTTTTAGGACCAATTCAGGGCATTTTTCTGCACTCGATCGACTCATTCCGGAGTTCTTTAATATTTAGGACTTGGTCTATCACACTTAAGTCTCAATGGTTCTGCTGGGTCCATATTTCTAGAAATTAGTGCATTTAACATGCTTGTGTATGTAGACACAGGATACATGGAACTGAGCTTAAATGAACATGAGCCACCATGGAAAACCACAACCAGTTAACATCATCATCACTTATGGTACTGGTACTGTACACTGTAAACCTGAATTAGTTGGCAAAACTCAAAAAATGTAAGGTAATCTGTTACATTAAATGTTTTAAGTAATGACGTTTCCAATTTTAAGTAAACAGAACTATCAGTTTTTGAGTTTGTTGTACTCATTCATATTAATCGTTCTTTACTTCATTATTGAGTCGCCTACCTCGTACTGTTTAATAGCAATTATCGTTTTTTTGATTTATTGTTGTTGCAAATCAAATAAATTGTTGTTGGTCTTTCGGCTGCTCCCGGCAATAAGTCGCCAATAAGCTTGGCAAGGGTTTTACACCAGATGCACTTCCTGACGCAACCCTCCCATTTTATCTGGGTTTGGGACAGACCCTTCATCCAGTTGTTGGGAATCAAACCCGGGGCTTTCACATGGCAGGCGAAACACCCACCACTGAGCCACCAGTGTCCTGTTGCCCTGATGACGTCAGACACAAAATCACTAGTCTAAAAGATTTTAAGTTGGTGGAACTTTAAGGTGACAGTTACTGTTACTTAAGTACTTACAGTTACTTAAAATATCAAATTTGTCCAGATAACATTAAAAGTGTCATTTCTACAAACTCATAAACACCAAAAAGTTCTAAATACTCATCAAGGTCTATTCATTTAAACTAATTGTAATTATTTAAGTTAAAGTACTCAATGTGTTGAATTACTTTGAGCATTAGGATTTACAATGCAGGTCTAACCCAATTCCAGTCATTAAAATTTTCCTTAGTTGTTTTCTTTGCTTGATGCAGCCTGATAATGTGACCTTTCTGAAAGACATCTTTGGTTTTGCCAGACAGTGTATGTGTAGGGTGTACAAAGAAAAACCAAACTTACTTCACTTTTCCTGGGCCCTGCCCGTAACCCTTTGTCTCCAGTTTGCGGTAGAAGTTTCTTAGTTTAGCCTCAAAGTCGCGTTTGTAGGGAGCAGGGGCGCGAGCGTTCGCACGAGGAGTCCCTTTATGTGAGTGCGCGAGA